>QGSO01000196.1:1160003-1294813 GCA_011037825.1 Carya cathayensis
CCCCCCAAAAAAAACAAAAAATTTCTCGAGTTTTGATAATTTTCAATTGAACATTAGAGTCGTTTTCTCTGTATTTTTTAGGCGAATCTTTTCTATAAATTTCTGTGTTGGTCATATGTTGGAACTAGCTACCAAAATTAATCTAAATTCTATCCGATGTCAAATTCACTCCTTATAGTGACGAATTCAATTTCTTTAGGCGGCTAATATCTTCAATATAAGATGATCATCAACAACAACAAAAATAAGAAAAAAGGACGCAAGTTTCAGTATGGAAAATTATCAATTTGAATATGTTGATGTAATTCTCACGCATTAGCTTATGTACTAATAATATGTCGAAAGAGCATTTATTATTTTCATTTTTCTGGACTGGAGATCATTCATTTCCTAATCCTGATCGTTCTCTTAGGTGTATTTCTGCGATACTCATCTACTGCCAAGAGGTACATAGTTTCAAGGGAAGAATTTGTCTTCCTAGCCAGTAACATAAATTTAATAGTTCATGGGCCAACTTCCTATTTTATTAGAGTATTGATTATATTGTTCATCAAACCGTAGTACACTTTTTAGCTAGATAATGGCCACTTAGCTACCCCGACTTTTTAGGAAATAACCAGCCACTCACAACCATCCTACCAAACAAAGTTGACGCATGATGGCAAATATCTACGAATTGGAAAAGGAAAAAGTTAGGGATCCCACATTGCTCTTTTTTTTCCTTTTTTTTACTTATACTGATTAAGAAAATATTGTTTAATAATATTGTGAATTTTTTTTTTTTTTTTTTTAAATAGTTAAAAGTGTTAAAAAATTATGTTAAAAAAACAATTTAAAACACCTAGCGGGAGCTCCTAGAAGTGGGCATAGACCGCCCCATTGGAAAATGCATGGTCACTCGGTAAGATGGAAGGGGGATGAAATACACTCTTGAATTTCATTAGAGATAAAGAAAAAAATTACTAACTAACCATCAAAGTATCTTCAGTCTTTTCAAGACCGGCGGAGTTTTGAAGACGATTTTAATGTTTTACGAGAAGAGTTCAAACAAAGATGAAGGAAAGGGTCATCCCATCATTCTGTTGGTATTCTCCTTTAACGGCCAGAAAATGCACCAACACTTGTCAAATATTTGGTGGTTGAATAGTGCAATACGTCGGTATTGATAATTTATGCACTATGTTGGTATTGATAATTTAAAGCATAAAATGTAAACCGCGAGTTAGTCCAAAGGCAAAAACTATATTCAATTTTCTATCTATATTCAAGTCGAGCGAGCTGTTAATGAACAATCTGCTGAGTTGGAGTCAAAATAATGAGTCCGCTCTCGGTTAAATTAACCAGCCGGAGATGTCTCTCCTAGCTAGAAGATTATATGGAGATTCTTGCTTGGGACGTCTTTGCTTCGAGAACAAGTGAATACTATTTTGACGAAGAAATTGGTATCAATGGTTTGTTTTTTTAACAAAAATAAAGGGCAAAGTAATTGACGGTGGGTCAATGTTCTCGAATCCCTCAAAATTTAATATGGGTCGCCTATTTTGAAAGAAAGGAACTTGTTTTTTAATTCACATTATAAAAGTAGACGTCAAAGATCAATATTCCATACATATTATGCATATAGATGGGGTGGGTTGCTAGCTAGTTGCTTATAAAAAGTACGTCTCATCGCCGTTAATCCTCCAATAACCAATATTCTCACATTCATAATTATTTCCAATCCATCAATTTTAGAAGAGATATTGGCAGGAAAATTAAAATGGGTAATCGTGCAGGTTTGATGATTTGGTGCTTGATTGCACTGGTACTTGCTCTTGATCTTAAGGCCACAACTGCAGAAACTTTCATTGTTGGTGATGGAATTGAATGGGACATTCCTCCACTTGGCTCCATTGCCTACCGCACCTGGACTCGTAGTAAGGTTTTTGAACTTGGTGACACCATAGGTACGTACGTAATTTTATTTCTTTATTTATATTATATTATATATAGCTAGCCTACGATTAAATATCTTTTCAATCAATTAACTCCTTGAACTCTGATGAAATGATCCCCAAGTGCTTATGATTTCCAAAATGCATGATTAGAGAATATATATATATATATAGAAGAGCACATGATTTTCTTATTAATTAAGCAAAAAGAGGTACGATTTTTATACTTTCTAGTTCAGCATGACCAATCAAGAGACTCCAAAAAAGTTTTGAGGATTTTTAGTTCTATGTGTCGTTCCAACCCTCGATCCTCTTTTCTAGGACGTTCATGGATCGATATTGAATCAATAGAATGCACTTATTGTAACAGTTGTTCCAACAATTTTGATGTTCACAATTATATATTTTGTTTTGTTAAATACTGGTGTCAAAAGCTATATAACTTCAATATATAATAGTCATTATTGTTATAATATGAATTAAATAACTGAACTTATATTTTTTAAATCATGGGTATTTCTGCTAAACTATTATGCCACTTTAATATACTGCTCACTGTGTCTCATTGACGTACCACCACGTGATTCTACATATTTTATTAAAAAATTATATATTCAAAATAAAATAGTGTCCGAAAACATAAAAATAAGAAAATTGAAACTCTAAATTCTCTATCATTTTTATGTTTGTGTTTTCTATTTTATTTTTATTTTTTTAATAACATATGTGATGCCGTCAATGGGATAAATAGGATAATATAACCAAAACGGTATATTAGCATTTCTCTTTTTAAAATAAGTGCATTTTTTGATATGGATATACGTATAAACAGAGTGAGTCGTGAGTTTGAAAATTCACAAGTAACTCGTCGCGTTTCACTAATATTCTACACGCAGTGTTCAACTGGACTGGGACGCACGATGTTGCCGAAGTGACCAAAGAAAACTACGACAGCTGCACAGGCACTGACGCCATTGATCTGAGACAAACAAGCCCAGTAAATTTCACTTTAACGACGAACAGCACTCGCTACTTCATCTGCACAATTAGCAACCACTGCGACCTCGGCCAAAAGGTGACTATCAATATGGGAGATCAGTGGAGCTCAGCTTCATCTCTGGCTATTGGTGCCCTTTCTGCAGTTCTCTGCACCATCGCCATCTCTTTCTTGACATTTTTCTGAAGCTTTCATTAAGATATAAACTATTCATGATGTGATCATTAATGCAGTCTTTTCTTTTTGTTCCTTTAATTTTGTGTTTTTAATTTGTTAAGAAAATTGTATGTTGTACTTGTAGTCTGGTGCACGTCACGAATCATGTACCATATATTGGATTGATCACTAATTACAATAATGGAGATGATCACAGCTCATTTGATTCCCAAACTTATTAATTAATTATGGAAATGGCCAGTGTACCAGTTGCACGCGCACACGTACAGAGACTTACGCGAGACATATCCAACTAAACCAAGATTTAACATTACCTTAAAAAAATAAAAAACTTTACTCTTTGAGAACTGCTTCAATAAAAAAGAACTGTCCGATACAAAAAAGTTATATAAAATAAATTTATAAATTAATATGACTTCATGAAATTATTAAATTTATTTTATAATAAAAATAATTTTATAATTTAATTTATTAAATCAAACTACTTTATTAATTTATAGATTTATTTTTAAGTAATAATCTTTCCAAAGTTAAAATATTTTTATGTTGTTACGTTTATTTAGCTGGTTTTGGGATTGTATCCGGGATTATTGACGACCAAGTGGCATCATGCTTGCGTACTTAGACGTTTGTTTTTCATCACCAACAAATTAAGATGAGAGAGAGAGAGAGAGAGAGAGAGAGAGTACACCCATATTGTCGCTGCATAGACCGATCAGGGTCAAGCTACGTAGCCTCTACACTACTTTCCAAGCTATCATTCGCTCCCATCGATATCACGTAAATTTGACGCCGTTTTGAGCCACAAATATCCTTGACATGAACAACATGCTCTTAGCCACCTATTAGTCTTATATAGAATGAGTCTCACACACAAATATAATAAGTTTGAATGTGATAAATTCTTTGGTTTTGGCTTTACTTTCGTGACTTTCAATGGAGAAGCGGAAGCCGCTCCTGCTCCTAGCTGCCATTTTCTAATTATAATAATATTATGTGTCATGAAAGGGAATTAGGACGGACCATATACGTACATTTTTTTCTTCTTCACACCAAGGGCAGGTCTGGGGTATAGAATGAGACATAAAATTTTTATCTAATCTTATTTTATCTCATTTTTTTTTATTTTCAAATATAATTGATCAAATACAAAATTTTCAAATTAATTATTACGACTTTTTCAAACTTTCAAATAAAAAATAATTATTTCAACTTTCTTAGATTTCTAAATAAAAATAATATTACAAAAATATATTCTTACAATATTTTAATTTTATAATATTTTATATTTAACTTTTTCTCTCTTTTTTCAAAACTCAAAAAATATCAACCTCAAGTTATTTCACTACTATCCACAAATTATTTTACTACTGTTTACAAAATTCTCATCCCATCTTACTCTTTAAACATGTTCTAAGTAATATTAAAAGAAGAAAAAAAGAGGAACAAACCATATTATTCAGGAGGAGAATGATTGAATAGACAAGTAACAACACTTACATGACAAAAATAGAGAGGGATTTATATATATAGCTCGATCCTCTTCAGGTTCAAATGAATTAATTGATCATCGAACGTATGGCAGAAAATTAATTAAATGTCTGGATCATGTGTGTCACAAAAGATACGCATTATGCATATATTTAAGTACTTACATCGACCCACAAGCACCGTGCGTTGTAATTAATCTGGTAGCTAGCTTGCCTCACCAGCTACCATATATAACTATTCTGACGCTAAATACATTTAAATGTTGTAGAGAAACGGTTTGAACATGTTATTCAGGAGACAAATTAACAACAACCCTAATACGAAAAGGAAAATGATAGGTGTGATGCCCCCAACTCCCACGTACGGCTACGTGGAAATCGAGACGTCGGGATGATAACAATACGGTCACACATCTCATCGCCAAGTGCCAAAAATGTGTACACAAGCAATGTGTACAAATAAAAACACGCAACGGTTAATAAAGTCATATAACTAAGTACTAGAATTTTGTTTAAATTACAAACCAGCTTAAAACAAGCGTAAATAAAATATTACAAGTTCAACATCTCAAATCCAAATACATACCAATAAAAACAACTACACATAGAATATATAAAAAGCCCTCCATATCACTCCTCCGACGGAGCCGCCTCCTCGGGCTCAGCCTCCTCATCCTCTACAGCTGCACCAAAATCTACGGTATCAAAAATGGTGCCACAGGTAAGTAAAATCCAAACAACGCAAGATAAATACATATTACAACCAAAACAAAATGCATGAAGTATGCCCAATGCACATGTCCCAAAAACCATATATTTCCACGCACGCCAAAAGTCCCATTTGACCCAAAACCTTTCCTTTAAATCATTCTTCGCCATTATCCCAGATAATGGCCCAAAAACAGTCTCAAAACCATTTTCCATTTTTTTCCTTAATCGAATGCACCATGACCTCCCCTAGGGGTCATCCGCAAGCCCTGGCTCTGTGTCACACCACAGGTAACGACTACGCGTGTGACTTCGTAACAAGCGATGCCCAGTTCCGCGCCCTGCGCGTACGTAGCCAAGCATCCTCTAGCCCCCGCCAGCAGAGGGGCCACGGAGTCGGTGAGTAGAGCGATGCCCGGTTCCGCGCCCGGCGCGTTCGTAGCCAAGCATCCCCTAGCCCCACTCCCGTCGTCGCTCAGTATATTGCGCTCCCGAATGACCAGAGGAGCTCCACTGAGATAATACCTCATCTCGGCTTGGGGTCATGATACACACGCACCCAAAAACCATTTAACTCATGAAAATCCCATTTTCAATAAAATGCACATGAACATGTATGCACAATGTCATGCAATTAAAATCACACGAATTAACCAACATATCCCGAACATCAATAACAACTAACAAACAACTCCTTCCTCAATTCCAACCGACCCCCGACTCCTCGGACTCAGTCCGGAATAACCAACCAGATCACAAATAAATTATTGTAAATGCAATAATACATTTAAATCTAAAACGAAGTTTGGAAAATACTTACGGCGCTATAGATTATTTTTCGAAGGATCGGTGCGCAGCAAACGATGAAAGGAAAGCAACGTAACAGTGCAAATGCACTGTGGCCGTGGGTCGTAAAATACCCACTTTTGAAATGGGACAAACCAAAGCTCGGGATTGATAGGGAATGGCCTAGAGGTGTTTATGAAGCTAAGGGAAGTAAGCTTTGGCCGTGGGTGACGGTGGAAACGGCGGTGGAAGCGGAAAAAGGCCAAATCGAAGTTAAGCTCATGGGAGCTGCTCCGGCAACGGATCAAGGCCGGAAATGGGTGGGTTAGGTCGGCAAGAGGTAGAGGAAGAAGCTGTGAAGAGGTGGTGGCCGGAGGTAGTGCGACGGCGCCGAAAATAGCTCAAAATCGTGCGGCTTAGATGTGCTGTAGGTGGCTAACGGCTGGCCGGATAGGGGAGATTTTTGGTGGGGATGTTCACCGGCCGGAGGGGGTTCGATCGCCTGTGGCTGTATCGGCCACGTAGGCCGGACGGCGTGGGTGAGGAGAGAGAGAAGAAGAAAGAAGCACGGGGGGAGAGGGGGATCGCGCGGAAGGAAGGAGAAAAAGAAAGAAAAAAGAAAGAAAAGAGAAAAAAGAAAAGATGGAGGAAAAGAAATGAGGTCCAACAACTAATCCAACGAAAATAACTTTAAAAGCAATAAAACCAAAAAAATATTTTAAACGCAACGTAAAGCTAAAATATATTAAATAACTAGCGAAAACTAACTATTAAATTTTAAATCAAAAAACAAGCTAAAATAAATTAAACAGCAATTTAAACTCAATAGCAAATAAAATCTAATTAAAATTTGATTATTTAAAATAAAAAAACTATTATTTTAATTAAATTAAAATATTCCTTCAGTGAAAATATACGTAAAAAGGGGATGTCACAATAGGAATCCCGCTGGGGGATTCCACTGGAGCCCCCACTCCCTTTTTTTTAATTTCTTTTAACTTAATGATTAAGAAATTATTTTTTAATAATATTCTGATTTTTTTTCTTTTTTCAAAAATATTTAACAATATTTAAAAAATGATGTAAAAAAATAAAAAAACTCAAAAGCCAAAAGCGGTGAGTTCCAATAGGATCCCGCTGCCCCTTAAATGTCCAACACCACACCACCGATGATGTGGCATTTTTCTTTAATTTTTTTTCTACTCAGTAAAGCACACGTTTTACCCCAAGTCTCCAATGCTTGAGATATTGGCTACCACTCTCAAACCATTCTCAGTGGACATGTGACTTAATTTAGGCACATATATATCTCAGAAAAGGTAAGGATTGAGTCTAGTTTTGGTATGGTTTTCACCCAGATCCCAGTTGGATGTCAAAAGTTAAAAGCTAAACTTTGGATGGCAAATGCGGTCTTCCTTTATGTCTAGTAAGTTCAGTTTGAATATGCTGAGGCCATGCATGATGATTATTCATGGAAGTAGATTTATGGCATCTACACGTCAGTTGGAAGTTTCAAGTTGTTGGTTTTTATATGAAGTATGCATCCACTTGTGGTGGGCATGATAGCAAGTTAGTAACTATTCTTGGGACTTGTCATTGGGGTAGTCTGTCGTTTGAATGATTTTGTGAAACTCTTCGACAGAGGGAGGGGGGGGAGAGAGAGATTCAGCAGAGGGTGGGGGGAGAGCAGAGGGAACATGGGGGAGAGGGATTCTTCGGAAGAGAGAGGGCCCATGAGGGAGATTCTTCATTAGAGGGAGGGAGAGGGATTCGACACGGGGGAAGAGAGAGTAGAGGGAACATGGAGGAGGGAGATTCTCATAGACCTTTTGTGAATTGGACCGAATTTGCCAAATAATAAGTGTGTGGTGTGTGATCTCAGACCGGCCTAGGAATAGAATTACTGTATTCAAATATGTAACAGTTTCCTCCAATGGTCATCGATCATGAGTTACGGCTACCATCCGATGAGGATGATCAAGTCACGTCGACAATGTTGACTTGAGTAATGCAAAAATTGGTGAGTCTCGATTTGAATGGCCATTACGTTGAATAAAAGGAATAAGTGGAGTTCCTGTAGACTGATTGAATTAATCGAGATTCAAAAGTTGAGATTTCTCCTTAATTACGAGTGAATAGAGCCTCACAGTACTTGATCTGAACTGCTTGAAAATGATAAATATATATTTTTATTTATTTTTTATTTCGTACAAGATAATTACACTGCTTGTTATAATTAGTTCATTGAAAATTGAGAAATATTTTTCTTATCATAAATTCCGACATCCTTAATTATACTTACTACGTAACATGTTTTAAGTGGTCGCTAATATTTAATAATTAATATATATATATATATAACCATCTAAAATGTGCTACATCAACAAACATGACAGATTTAAGATCTAAAATAAGAGAAATGATATTTGCAGTCTTGTGTATATAAGTGCTGCGCAATTAAGTTTAAAAAAGTAAATAAATAGTAGGCTCACACAAAAAAGAATTAATGTTTTAATAATAAACTCAAATTTTTTTAAAACGATTATACAATTCTTACACACTTCACGATTATATACGCAATACCAATATTACTGTTGAAAATATCCGTCCAAGTAAAATATAAGGCAGCTAGCAATCATCCAGCCCAATCTCTTCGGAAAAAAATCATCCAGCCCATGACCAGGCTGGCCTAAGCCAGCCCATGGAGTTGGCCACACCCCTTGCACGCTCCATTCTTTTCAGGCTTTGCTGGGCTAGTCGTTGAATCTGTATCATATTTCGGTAGATTTGATTATTCCCTGTGGACCAGTGGGGCGAGAATATTCAAAATCAAACTGGGTACGTTGCTTCCATGTTTGAATACATATATAATAATCTATTCCCCGTCAGTCTTTCTTCAGCCATATTCATGAATCATGAGCCTTTGAATGCACCAGGCTTCAGCCACGTTGTGCGCGGCCTGGTCCAATTACAGCAATGCGTGTATTTGTTCGACTCCAAGAGCTGCACGTAATTAAAGGACTTGAGAATGGTCCGAACCAAGCAAGTTTTTCTCTTTTTTAAATTTCTTTTGCAAAAGCCCTACGCAACTTCACAGCTCTATATATACCCATTAATACCAGCTCTCTTCTACACATATAATATCCATATCCAAAACCGGAATTCTCATCTTCTCGCATAGAGAAACTTTTACAGATCAAGCGTACACGTGCATTTTTAGAGGGAACACAGAGCAAAATGGGAAGCCGCATGAATATGATCATCGGGTGCTTGATCGTTGTGGTGGCTTTAGTGCTAAATGGTGCAAGTGCTGCAACAGTAACCTCGACGGGAGATTATAAGGTTGGAGACAGCCTTGGGTGGGATGTTCCCCCAAACACCTCCTATTACTCCGACTGGGCTAGCACCCAGACTTTCTTCCTTGGTGACAAATTCTGTAAGCATTATTCCTCATCGCCTTTTATTTCTGTCCTTGCATAGACCATGCATGTCATGTCTTATATCCAGTTTGGAAAACGATTTCATGCGCAGACTCAATATTTTGTGCAAACCTTATTTTTTTCAAGTGGATTTCACCTTTTTTTTTTGAAGAATTTGATCGAGACTTGCATAATTACTAACTTACGCAGTTTTGATCAAACCTGCATGAAACTTTTCCTTCAACTTGAGCATTAGTGGTTAGTGTTTTGTAATAAGATTAGGCTTTAAAAATCATTTATTGGATTTTTTTTTTCCTCAAAATATGAACAGTTTTCAACTGGACGGGGACGCACAATTTGGCGGAAGTATCAAAGGCTGATTATGATAACTGCACCAAGGTATCGAGTTACATTGGCAGCCCAGTCACCTTCACTCCTCCATCAGCCGGTTCTTACTACTTCATCTGCACCGTGAATGACCACTGCGAACGAGGTCAAAAGCTGGCTCTCACCATTTCAACCCCAAACTTCACCACCGTCAGTGAATCCCCGGCAGAACCGCCCATCTCCTCCGCTTCATCGCTCACCGTTGGTGCATTATTTGCTGTGCTCTCCACCGCAGCCATCTCTTTCCATACTTACATGATCTAAATGTTCTCCAAACTATAGCTGGCCGGCTGCAGATATATATATTCTTCATCATATATACGATCGAATAAATGATGTATTCTATTTCCCGATAATCTACGTTAATAAACTAAACAATTCTTTACAGTATATATATATATCATGGATGCATGGCTTTGTCTCGAAGATGCACTGTGTCAATTAATTACTAATTTCTAGCGCGCGCTAGCTAATTAGCCTATATCTTGAATATTCAGTTCGTGGAAGTTAATGTAGCAATATTATTGGAGTTAACGTATATAATTGATTCAATATCCTTTCAAATTCTTGGATACTTAAAATATATTCACTTTCGTGGACTTGAATGAGTCCACGAGTGTTTTATAATAAACAATAAATGAACCATTTTGATCGTGAGGCATGACGTCAAGATCTTGACGTGAGTACTTGAAACCATTATGTGTTTAGAATAACAAAAATTATATTCATCAGCCCTGTATTACACATTTATTTTTATTTTTTGTATTTTTATTTTTTCCCTCAACAAATGCGTGGTCTAGGGTTGCATAATAGAAGAGATCTTAGAATAATTCTCTAATAGATAGAGTTTTCCTATGAATTGAGTTGGAGGAAACCTATTAAACAAAAATATTTTAACCAAAAAAAGATCTCACAAACTAACGCGGCTTGATGTGATAAGTTAGATTCTAAACCTAATTTTATTGTAAAGTAAATCTAATATATCATATAAAGTCATATCAGTTTCAGTTCATGAATTTACTTTTATGAGATTCTTTGTAGCTGTAGCACTTCTTTATATTAATTAGTATAGAAATTTTTCTTAATCATTTGACAAATACATGCATTTTTAGAAGTCCACTTAAAAAAAGGGCATGTCCCTTCATTAAAAAAAATACAGGTGCTTGTTATATTGACGCATTTCAATTTTGAGAAATGCTTTGGGATCCGAAATTTGGGATCCAAATTCGTGTCCCAAACATTTCTTTTTTTTATTATTATTTAGTGATTAAGAAAGTATGTTTTAATAATATTGTGAATTTTTTTATTTTTAAAAAAATATTTGAGAATATAAAATAATGACTATAAAATAAAATAAAAAATTTGCCTTATTAAGTGGATTCTCGAGCGCGCTAAATCCCTTGGGGGATGTAGCAGGACTCTTCAATTTTTTGAATAGGTTAGAAAAAGCTTTCTCTAATCCAATCTCGAGGAAAATTCTATACTTCCCTAATTACCAATTTATAATTAACGTATGCCTAATTCTAGCTTCAACTGATTAACTGGCCGACATATGGGCCTTGAAATAAATATAGATATAAGAGGCATGTTTATTTGAAATATATAGATGTACCAAATATCTGAAGAGTACTCTATATATAAGTTCTATTTGTAATTATAAATAGCGTGATTACCAAACAATTATATACCCCTTGGAATGATACCCTCTCCATGGTGATGGTTCCTATGAGGGGTGATAGTTGAAGAAGTTTTAAGAGACACAACCCTTTGGTCTACTTAAAAGGGTGTATCATTTGTTAATGGTTGTACCATTTGCCAACTATATATTGTCTTATCAATGATTGTGTCACTTGCCAACCAGTGCTTTATGGGCTATAAATAGGGACCATTTGTGCACAATAAAGGCACTCGATTCCCCTTTGTCTATCATCAACTTGTGGGACAAATACTCTCACAAGAGTGTCACCATATTATCGAATCTTTGCCCAATTTTCATTCATCTTCATTCTCCATAATTCTACAGTGGTACCAAAGCCTGTTCATGATGGAAGAGATATTTTCGCACATTGAGAAGACGATCAATGAACGAGTGCTTGGTTTGGCAACCACACTTGCATATTACAATCATCTTTGGAGACTCTCAATCCAAGTCAAAATTTTTTTCCAAATTACAGTAAGAAGCCTTGAATATACAGGGTAGGGAAGTACTCTCGCCACAAAAGGATTATACAAAACAACCCCACAAACTGATAAGGTTTGATGTGGTTCGTCAGATTTTAAAATTACTTTTATGGTAAAGTAGATCTAAAAGATCAATAAAACTATATCAGTTTATGAAATTATTTTTGTGTAATTCCTTTGTAGATGTAGCGGTACTCAAAATGGTGCATTTTCCATTTCACACGCTATTTCGGTCATTTGCCAGAGCCACTAAATGCCACCAGAAGTTGAAAGTGTCAAGGACACGTCAGAACCTTGGTCACCAACAACCATCTCATCGGATGACAGCCAAGACACCATTTTTTCAAAATTTGTGTCATCCCTGCGTGAGGAAGAAGAAGGAGAACAAATTGGTTGACCAATGGGCAAGAAAATTCAAACTATTCTTTGCTAAATGATCTTTTCGTTCAACCAAT
Organism: Carya cathayensis; assembly: GCA_011037825.1. Classification (NCBI taxonomy): domain Eukaryota; kingdom Viridiplantae; phylum Streptophyta; class Magnoliopsida; order Fagales; family Juglandaceae; genus Carya; species Carya cathayensis. The sequence continues at coordinate 1,172,538 of QGSO01000196.1, forward strand.
TGGCCAAGTCTAGGGAGCCAAGCGTTGCAACGAACGACATTGTTTCGACCAAGATCCCAAACCATGCCGTTCCAAGAACCTTAAAAGCCACTCGTAAGAGCATTGGCAATGGGTAGGCCATTGCCAAATGCAAGTGCAAATTGAAAGTAAATATGAGAAAAACCTCCTGCATTGGCCTAGCGAAACTTGAAAAGTTTGACAAATCAACTACAATAAGTCTTAAGTCCTCTTCATGTCTGGCGAGGGATTATATAATGACCAAATATTATTTTATCATTTCTCTATCTACATGTTGCTCACTTTCCCTCGATTTATCTCTTCATCCCCAAAACCATCCATTGAACCATTTCATCTTTTTTCCTTTCTTTCTCCCGAAACTTCCTTCTCTGTCTTCATCCCCTTCTCTCTGTCGCCCTTTTCTTCTTCAACCTGCAATCCCTTTTCTTCTTCAACCAGTCACTCTTCCCCAGCTTGCAAGCGTCCCCTTCTCTCCAACTGTCGCCTTCTCCAGCGGTTCCCTATCGTCTTCAAAACCTACAACGTAAGCCTCTCTTCTCTCCCTCTTCTCCGATTCTAACTTTATCTTCAACAACTTGATTAAATGACCTCGTCTTTTGCGTTGCAGGGACAAATAATCATAGACTGAGTCGGCTTGCTCCACAAATCAATAGCTTGGTTGTTCAATTTCCTCCATGAATCAGGTTGGCTCTACCTTATACGACATTTGCCAATCAAAAATCCACCACTACCGTTGTGCGATTTGGGTAAATGCCAATGCTAATTATTTTTTTTATTTTTTTCAAATGAAATGGTATGTTGATATCATGTATTAAATTTGCCACATATTTTTTGGTATTTTTTTGGCAAGTATACATCAAGCTTTTCATTCTCTGTTTTGGCATATTGTTATTGGGTTTGGTGTATGGTGTATTGCATTTTTTTTTTCTCTGAAATGGTATGGTGTATTCCATTTGATATTGGTTATTGATTCTCTACCATATCTATTTTGGCATATTGTTTGTCTATTATTTGTTGATTTTAGCATATTAATGGTCCATCTGCACCACTTTATTTACTGCCAACTTGATGGTTCAAAACAATAGACATAGGCATCATTCCCCTACACATTAAATATTCCCAACTCTATCTAGTTCTGGATTATCTACAATAGACATAGTATAGGCTCCTTGTAACCAACTTTATTTACTTAAGGATTATCTAGAATAGACATAGGCTCCTTGTACATTAGACATAGGCATCATTCCCCTGCACATTAGACATAGCCAGCTTGATTTTTAGTTATGTTTCTTTTTTCTTTTCTTTTTTTGTTTTTTTGTTTTTTGTTTTTTGTTTTTTATTTTTTTATTTTTTTATTTTTTTTTGCAATTAAGTATTCCCAACCAGGTCTACCAAAGATATAAAAATAAATAAAATAAACAAAAAAAACTCCTAGATCACAAATGTAGTTCTAGTAGAGCACTCGCCAACCCATGAAAAACAAATAGAAGATGCTCTAATGCTAACATGTTTCTTGTAAAACTAGTGCCTCTTATCCAATTTCCCATAAAAGCAACCTATTGAAGAGTGGAAGCCATCTTATCAATGCCAATGCCATATTGCTTTCTTATTATATTCCTTCATCTTCTCCTTCAAGGTCTTGTGCTCAATCTTCACATTCCTATTTTGACACAACAAAATCAACAAATAAGCCAGATATATAGACTTGTGTTAATTTCAGTCTGGTTTGTGTGAGACATAAAAGTAACCTACAAATTTCACAAGTTTTTGTGTTTTTTTGGGAAATGGAGATCTCAAAGCAGCTACATAAACTATCTGGAGATGGCACATACTGCTTGTCAGGGTTGTTTCCTAACCTCCTTTTTTTGGCCCCTAAAATCCTAATCTTCAAAATGTTAACATGTCTACTTGCATACTTAAAAAAGTGGATCAATTTTTCTTGTACTATGGAACATAAATATGGATAGCACATGAACTAAACCTTTCACATACTATAAGTCTGTAAGAAGGATGGCATTTTCCATTTTATGTTGAGATACTTTATAATTCTCAGCATACTGTAGGATGGTATTTTCACATACTGTACGATAAAAAAAGGCACAAAATCGAAAAGAGGGTGCAGGAAAGAATGGACAAACAAAGAAAAAGCCTCTTTCATTTTCACATATTTTTTTCACATTTTTGAACTATTATGGGATTATCTTTCGTTGTCTGAATTTTAAGCATCAGAAATTCCTATCATTTTCACTTCTGAGACAATGGGTCCATATTAATAATATAGTGTACACATACTTGCTAATTTCTTTGCTTATATCAATTATGCCATGCCACACTTTGCCTGAATGGATGTTTGTTGTTTTCAAACTTTCATATTACAAAATAATCCTTGTACTTCTTATTTCTTTGGTTTTCATTATTCAATTTTCCTTTGTTTCTGCAATATGATGTTGAGATAATACAATATGGACTGAGATACTGCAATTTGAATGTTGAGATACTTTATAATTCTCAGCAATATGATGCTGAGAATTTAATATTGGACTTGATTATTGGGCAACTTCTCTAACTCCTTGAGAATTTGATATTTTTAAGGATGGACAATCATTTTGATGATGATCCATTCTTCACTACTCTATTACAAAGTGGAGGAGGGGGTTATAATAGCACCCCAACACAACATTCTAATGTTATTGTCCAAGCAACCCCTAATGATGGTGAAAAGAGGCATCCTTCAAAAAAAGTTCAAAGAGGTGCATTTTTTACTATTGAAGAGGATAACTTTCTCATCTCAATTTGGCTCAACACTAACATCGATGCAATAAACGGTACTGATCAAAATTCAACTCAAATGTGGGAAAGAATTACCACATTTTATCATGAATATAAAAACCCTCACATTGTCAACCGTTCTGAGGGCTCTTTGATGAATCGGTGGTTCTGAGGGCTCTTTGATGAATCGGTGGTCCACGATTGAAAAATGGATAAATAAGTTTTGTGCATATATAGCACAAGTATAGTCATTGCACCTGAGTGGTGCAATGGAGCGAGACAAGGTATATACTCTAAAACCTTTATTCATTTAATTTGTAATAGACTTACTTATGAACTAACAAATATTTCTTCACATTTGTAGATTGACAAGGTAAAGGTGTTATACAAACAGATACTACGGTGTAATTTCACAATGGAGTACTGTTGGTGTCTGTTAAACCCAAGGTTTCAAGTTTCGTGTAATTATAAATCTACACATGGATTTTAATGATAACAAATGAATTCAAATAATAAAGAAGTCTCAAGCTCAAGTTTTCCACACAATGAAGTCAAGCACATCAAGGAACCAAGCATGAGAAAGAAGAGAACAAGTTCACATCAAAGTTATAGAGTAATGTTGTAAATCTCTTAAAAATTCGAAATTAGGATTAAGGCTCAAAATTAATATTTTATCATAAAGCATTAAAATACATTTTCCACATGTGCATGAATATTTTGAAAATTAAATTTGAAAATCTTGAAAGATGATTGATTGTCATCTTTCACATATGCATGGCATGATTAAAGGTTTAAACTTTGAAAATATTAAAGATGATTGATTGTCATCTTTCACATATGCATGTTTTATTTGAATATTTTCAAAAATGATTGATGTTTTTTTTTTACTTATGCAAAAGGTAGATGTTTTTATTTGAATTTTTTTGAAAAGTAAAGTGTGCTCCTTTTGTCATATGCAAAAAGTAAAAGATTAGGTTTGAAATTTTTGAAAAGTGAATGATTGTGTCTTTGATATGTGAATCTTTTTAAATTTGAATATGAAATCTCATATGCCTATAAATAGATCATTTGAGAGCTTCACATTCACAACACCAAGAGTATACAACATTCATTCAAAACTTTTATTCTCTTTTCTCTAAGCATTGAGCATTAACCCTTGTTCATTTTGAAAGATATAGTTTGCGCTGTATTGTTCTTATTTCACTCATTGAGGAGTGTTTTCTGATAAGCTACCCACTATCAATTCTTGTATCAGTAAAAGGGTGTGTATAACTCTTGTGCGTGTAGAAAGTGTTCTACACAGCGAATAGTCGAATCACCACATGTAAGGTTATTGCAAGTGTAGAGGGTGTTCTACACGGATCCTTTGTAGTGGTGTTGTTCAAAGGTGTAATTGGTTTCTATCTCCACTTCAAGGAGGTTGAATAGTGAATTCGGGGATCCTCAAGGAATAGCTTGAGGCGAGGACGTAGGCAGTGGGGCCGAATCTCGTTAACATACTGAGTTTGCTTCTCTCTTACTCTTACTCTTTATATTTATTATTGTTTCATATTTTGTTTATATTTTATATCGTATATTTGATTTATAATTGTTATTTTTTTAAATACAACTTAATTCACCCCCCTCTTATGTTAGTCATCTGGGTAACAATTAGTATCAAAGCTAGAGCTCTGTTATAAGATTAACTATCTTTTGAGTTAAGATCTTATAACTAACATTGCAACTTCATTTGGTGAAAGTCAATCTAGCAGTCGGCCTCCATTCTTTTGTGGAGACAATTACTTATTCTGGAGAGTTAGAATGAGAATATTCCTTCAGGCTCAAGGTCGAGAAATCTAAAAATGTATTATAAATTGACCTTATATTCCAACAAAAGTGGTTGATGGAGTAAAGGTCATAAAGGAAAAAAGAAGAGTTTGATCGTGAAGACGATAGACTTTATACTTTGAATTTAACTGCTATAAATTTATTATATAATGCTCTCAATGGTAATGAGTTTAATAGAATAATGACTTGCGCTACGGCAAAAGAAATTTGGGATAATTTGGAAGTTACTTATGAAGAACTTCTCAAGTCAAGGAATCAAAAATTTATATTTTTACTCATGAATATGAAATGTTTAAGATAAATGATGATGAATTTATTTCTAGTATGCACACTCGTTTTACTAACATCATAAACAGCTTGACAGCTCTTGGCATAGTTTATTCCAAAGTGGAGATAGTAAGAAAAATTCTCAACTCTCTACCAAAACGTTGGGAATCAAAAGTGACAGCGATTCTTAAAGTTAGAGACCTCAAGAAGCTCGAAGTGAATGAACTCATCTGGGCACTTATCACCCATGAGTACACATTGAAAAGAGGAGAAGAAGAAGGAAAGCCAAAGAAGAGTTTGGCACTTAAAGCTGTTCCTCATGAAAGTAAAAGTGATGAAGATGAGGAAAATGACGACAAAGATGAAGAAGTTGCGATGATAACAAGAAGAATTTAGAGGTTCTTAAAGAAAAATAAAACTTCTCCAAGGAAATCCTTCAAAAAGTTTTCCAAAAAAGATTCAGGTAAAAATGACACTTTAATTTGTTATAAATGCAATAAACCTGATCATATTAAACTAGATTGTCCTCTGCTAAAGAAAGATCGAAACAAAGGCAAGAAAGTAATGAAAGGTACATAGGATGATGATCAAGTAGCTTAGATAATAAGGCAAGTAATGGAGAATAGGCAAATCTTTGTCTTATGGCTAAAGATGACATTGAGGTAACAAATCTTGATAATATTGAATATCTTTCATATGAAGAATTGCAAAATGTTTTAGAAGAGGTATATGAGGAATTTGAAAAATTGGGTATCAAGTATACTACTTTGAAAAAGAAAAATTCTTCTTTAACAAACGAAATTGATATTTTAAGAAAATAAAGTATTGTTATGAAAGATGAAAATATTGAATTGAAGAAGAAGAAAACTGATTTAGAAAATATTGTTGAAAACTTTACGAATGGAAAAAGAAATTTTGAAAAATTTTTTGTTAGTCAAAGATGTGTTTTTGACAAGGCAGGCTTGGGATATATGCCAAAACAAAAGTACAAATCTTATAAAAACTTCTTTGATAATCCTTTTACATCAAAGTTCAATATTTAAAATTCTTTTCATAATAATTTTGTCAAAAAAGGATACTATTATAATCACTTAAGTTCTTCATATATGCCACATGCTATTTGCAATTTTTTGTAATAGAAATGGTCATAATTATCATGCTTGTCCTATTAGAAGAAAGCATACAATGACTATTAAGGCCATATGGGTACCTAAAAATTTTGTTTCTTCTAATACTAATAAATAAAGGATCTAAAGAACTTGGGTATTAAGAAAAATCATTTTAATTGTTTTTATAGGTATACATGAAGTCTTCCACAAGCAAAAATAAATGGTTTTTAGATAGTAGATGTTTAAGACACATGACGGAAGACAAAACTAAGTTCTTTAATTTTAGATCTAAAGAAAAATGACACGTGACATTTGGAGACAACTCGAAAGAGAAGATCGTGGGTATAGGTAAAATTGGTAATAAATCTTCTCTCATAATTGAAGATATTCTACTTGTTGAAGGTCTAAAATATAATCTTTTAAGTATAAGTCAATTATGTGATAAAGGATTTACAGTTACTTTCAAAATGGATAAGTGCATTATTTTGAATTATCATAATTGTAATATTTGTTTTACTGCTTTTAGAAGTAACAATGTTTATACAATCGATTTTGAAGAAATTACCTCACAAAATGCTTTTTATTTTTCAGCTCAAAATGAAACTAGTTGGCTATAGCATAGAAAACTAAGTCATGTCAACATGGAACTTATTTCTAAACTTTCAAAAAATGATCTTGTAAGAGGTTTACCAAAGGCAAATTTTCTCAAAAACAAAATTTGTAATGCTTGCCAATTTGGTAAACAAACAAAAACTTCTTTTAAAACCAAGAAACATATTTCCACTACCAGACCACTGCAACTGATACATATGGATCTTTTTGGACCAAATAGAGTTGCAAGTCTAGGAGGAAAATGTTATGCTTTTGTTATTGTTGATGATTTCTCTAGATATAGTTGGAACATCTTTCTTACTCATAAAGATGAGGCACATAATGCCTTTACCAAGTTATGCAAGAGAATTCAAAATGAAAAGCATTATACTATTTCAAGTATCCAAAGTAATAGGGGAAAAGAGTTTGTTAATAAAAATATTGAAACATTTTGTTATGAAAATGGTTTTGTGCATAATTTTTATGCTTTTCGAACTCCTAAACAAAATGGGGTAGTAGAGAGGAAAAATAGATCTCTTCAAGAGATGGCAAGAACAATGCTTAATGAGAACAACTTGACTAGTTATTTTTGGGCCGAAGCGGTAAGTACTGTATATTTTGTTATAAATAGAATTATGCTAAAGTCTAAATTAGATAAAACCCCATCTGAGTTTTGGAATGAGAAAAAGTCCAACATTGGTTACTTTTATGTATTTGGATGCAAATGTTTTATTTTGAATGATAGGGATAATTTAGGCAAATTTGATGTAAAATCTGATGAATGTATCTTTCTCGGATATTCTACTAATAGTAAAACTTATACAATATTCAATAAAAAGACTTTGACTGCATAAGAATCTTTGCATGTAGTATTTGATGAATCTAATTCACTACTCTCCAAGAAATCCATTGATGAAGAAACAGGAGGTATAAATAATACGAAAAGTCTCAATCTCAACAAAGAGAACACAATAGAGGAAGTCCAACATTGAGACATCAGGAAAGATCATCAAAATTTAATACAAGATGCAACCAAATAGTGAAAATTTGTGAAAGATCATCCAGTGGAACAAATTCTGAGAGAACCTTCTCAAGGTGTAAGTACTCGATCATCTCTTAGAAATATTTACAATCATACTGCTTTTCTATCTCAGATTGAACCTAAAAATATTGATGAAGCACTTCTTGATGAATCTTGGATTATAGCTATGCAAGAAGAGCTTAATCAATTTAAAAGAAATGATATTTGGTCACTTGTTCCTAGACCCAAAAATCATACTATTATTGGAACAAAATGGATTTTTAGAAACAAGAAAAATGAGTCCAGAGTCATTACTAGAAATAAGGCTCGACTTGTAGCACAAGGTTTCAATCAAGAAGAATGAATTGATTATAATGAGACATATGCACCAGTCGCAAGATTAGAAGCTATTCGAATGCTACTTGCATATGCTTGTTATAAAAATTTCCAACATTTTCAAATAGATGTTAAAAGTGTTTTCTTAAACGGTTTTATAAATGAAGAGGTATATGTTGAGCAACCTCCAGGTTTTGAAAATTATATTTCTCCAAATCATGTTTTCAAACTCACAAAAGCACTATGTGGACTCAAACAAGCTCCTAGAGCTTGGTATGAGAGACTCAGTGTTTTCTTGATTGAAAAATATTTTTCAAGAGGAAAAATTGATACAACTCTTTTCATTAAATACGAAAATGATTATATTCTTTTGATTCAGATTTATGTTGATGATATAATATTCGGTGCTACTAATGAAAATATGTGCCAAGTTTTTGCTAAGACTATACAGGAAGAATTTGAAATGAGCATGATGAGAGAGCTTACATTATTTCTCGGATTGCAAATTAAGCAAACAAAAAGTGGGACATTCATCAATCAATCAAAATATATTAAGGAATTGCTGAAGAAGTTTGGGATGAAAGGTGCTAAGGAAATTAGAACACCAATGAGCCCATCTACTAAACTTGATAAAGATGAATCCGGTAAGCCAGTTGACTCGAAGGTATATTGAGGTATGGTTAGTAACTTATTATATTTGACAGCCAGTAGACTAGATATAATGTTCAGTGTGTGCTTATGTGCATGCTTTTAATCATCTCCAAAAGAATCTCATTTAATTGCAGTTAAGCGCATTCTTAGATATTTTAGTGGTACAATTAATTTAGAGTTATGGTACCCTAAGCACACATCTTTCAATCTAATCAACTACACAGATGCAAATAATGCTGGTTGTAAAATAGATCGAAAAAGCACTATTGATGCATGTCATTTCTTAGGTCATGCACTAGTTTCCTGATTTAGTAAAAAAATAAAATTTTGTTGCACTATATGTTGCTGCGGGTAGTTGTTGTGCTCAAGTTCTTTACATGAAGCAACAACTTGAAAATTTTAAACTCATGTATAATCACATTCCAATCAAATGTGATAATACAAGTGCTATAAATCTTTCAAATAACCCAGTAAACATTCTAGAACTAAACATATTGAAATAAGATATCATTTTCTTCGAGATCATGTGCAGAAATGCGATATAATACTAGATTTCACAAACACACACGATCAGTTAGCAGATATATTCACAAAACCTTTACCAGAAGATAGATTATGTATGATTAGAAGAGAAATAGGTATGATGCATGTTATGAATATCTCTTAAAAGATAGACTAGAGTTCATAAAAATAGAGAGATGTTTTTTTTAAATAGTTTTACATAAACTTGAGGTTCTTAGTCTCATGTTTGAGATGCTCATTCTCTTCATACAATATCATGTCATCCCTATCCATGGAAACTGGCAAGCAGAATGAAGAATCTAATAGAGATTTCAACTGTTTATTCTTCTGCCGAAGGATTCCTTCCCTTGTGTGAAACTCTTGAACAATTCTTTGAAGTACAATAATTTGTTCTTTGAGCTTTTCAAACTCATGGTTTTCGGCTTGTAGCCGCTTGAAAAAAAGCAACAATAGAGGATGAGTAGCGAGTCTCAAAACTCACCAAGTCATAGATAGCATTAGAGTCTGACTTCTTAGCCAAACTATTATTTTCTTGCTGCAACATGGCACCAATGGCAGCTGCAGAAAGGACGGAAGGTTGAGGTGCTGAATACCTCATGGATGGATCTAGAGGAATGTTAGAAGAATGAGCCAGTGAGAAAAGAATTAAAAACTTAAAGCGAGAATGTTGAATGAATACAGATGAGTTATAGAGATGAGAATAAAATTTGATGCAAATTGAATGAACTTTAAGATTGATTTTATAGAGATAGCATAAAGAATAAGACAAACTATTGTCTTTTCAAATCTTATTTATTCAAAAAAATACAAGATATGCTGGACACATATTGTCAAAAGTTTTCTTACTAAGCCAGCGAGATTAACAGTAAGTTGTCCCTATTTTTCTAGTAAACGATGAACCTCTGCTATTATCTGCCGATGTTGACCTTGTATCTGAACCCTTTCTAGTTCTAGCTCCTCTATTCGTGGTTGCAGATCATGAGTATACCAATCTGTAAATTTTGTCAACTCTTTGTCTTCTTGCTTTAGATTTTTATTCTCTCTATCCTTATTAGCAAGTTTCTGTCGTAACTCAGTTATTTGGATGTTAAGATGATCAATCTCATTCACCCTCGCCATTAACCTCCGACACATGGTCGTAACAAAGGCAGCATATTGACTACTGAGCATTCTTAATTCTGCAACAATCTCAGAATCAGCCCTACTAGAAAAACGGATATCTGCTCCTCTCATGGTATTGATGGCCTCAGGAGAGAAGATTGATAGTTGATGCGTCAAAGGTTCCTGATTCAAGTTTGGAACATTAATGGAAGAGAATTGCTTGGTCATTCTATCGTTATGGAAAACCAGAACTCAGGTCAAGGACCAATGTGATTTTTTTTTGTATCTGATGGGTGAAAATGATCATTTTTTTATAGAAACTCAAAGCCTTCAATCTCGTTTGTCAACAACATCAGGAGATTGTTTAAATCTCCAACCGTACTAAATTCATAGAGTTAGGCCTCAAGTCTTTACAGCACTTGTCAGGTCACGGACGGCTTCAATTTTTTTTCAACTATCTATAGTGTCTACTAACACACCTTTTTCTTCAGTCCATTTACTTGCTGTGGATCCTTTTGAATGATGCCAAAAGGGGGAGAAATTTTAGACTAGAACATTAATATTATTTAAATTGCTAAACTTGTTATATATGCTTGGAATTATATTTATATTTTTGCTTGAAAAATTAATGCACATTCCCAGGGGGAGCTTAAGTATTAATACAGGTTTCAGATTCTGTCAAGTATTTGTCATTATCAAAAAGAGGGAGATTGTTGAACCAAAGGTTTCAAGTTTCGTGTAATTATAAATCTATACATGGATTTTGATGATAACAAATGAATTCAAAAAATAAAGGAGTCTCAAACTCAAGTTATCCATACAATGGAGTCAAGCACATTAAGGAACCAAGTATGAGCAAGAAGAGAACAAGTTCACATTAAAGTCATATATTAATGTTGTAAATCTCTTAAAATTCAAAATTATGATTAAGGCTCAAAATTAATATTTTATCATAAAACATTAAAATACATTTTTCACATGTGCATGAATATTTTGAAAATTAAATTTAAAAATCTTGAAAGATGATTAATTGTCATCTTTCACATGTGCATGGCATGATTAAAGATTTGAATTTTAAAAATATTAAAGATGATTGATTGTCATCTTTCTCATATGCATGTTTTATTTGAATATTTTAAAAAGTGATTGATGTTTTTTTTTTACTGATGCAGAAGGTAGATGTTTTTATTTGAATTTTTTGAAAAGTAAAATGTGCTCCTTTTGTCATATGCAAAAATTAAAACATTAGGGTTGAATTTTTTGAAAAGTAAAGTGTGCTCCTTTTGTCATATGCAAAAAGTAAAAGATTAGGTTAGAAATTTTTGAAAAGTAAATGATGGTGTCTTTGACATCTGAATCTTTTTAAATTTGAATATGAAGTCTCATATGCCTATAAATAGATCATTTGAGAGCTTCACATTCACAACACCAAGAGCATACAACATTCATTCAAAGCTTTCATTCTCTCTTCTCTAAGCATTAAGCCTTAACTCTTGTTCATTTTGAGAGATATAAGTTACGCTGTATTGTTCTTATTTTACTCATTGAGGAGTGTTTTCTGATAACCTATCCACTATCAATTCTTGTATCAATAAAAGGGTGTGTATAACCCTTGTGCGTATAGAAAATGTTCTACACAGGGAATAGTTGAATCACCACGTGTAAGGTGATTGCAAGTGTAGAGGGTGTTCTACACGGATCCTTTGTAGCGGTGTTGTTCAAAGGTGTAATAGGTTTCTATCTCCACCTGAAAGAGGTTGAATAGTGAATTCGGAGATCCTCAAGGGGTAGCTTGAGGCGAGGACGTAGGCAGTGGGGCCGAACCTCGTTAACATACTGAGTTTGCTTCTCTCTTACCCTTACTCTTTATATTTATTGTTGTTTCATATTTTGTTTATATTTTATATTGTATATTTGATTTATAATTATTATTTTTTTAAATACAACTCAATTCACCCCCCTCTTGTGTTAGTCATCTGGGCAACAGTGTCTTCTAAGACACCAACCAAAATGGTAGCAACGTATATCCACCCTTGGTAAGAAGAGAAGGTCATCTGAAAAAGTATTTGGTGTTGTTGATGTTAACTTAGCCGAGGAGAACATAGAGGTTCTTTTTGAGAGACCTCAAGGTAAAAAAGCTAAGAAAGAAAGAGAGAGGAAGCGGAAATCAATAGAAATTGACAATAGTAAGATCAAGATTTCCTTAGCTAAAATGACTGAAAATAGATCGGCGACAATGGAAGAGCGTAGAAATGCCAAGCTGAAAGCAGACCTAGAAAGATCAGCAGCATTTGAATTAAAGAAGAAGAAATTTGAGGCACAAATGATGTTGCTAGATCTAAGTGGGTTGAATGCCATGTAGCAAGAATATTTTAGCCATATTCAACTCAAAATTTTTTAGGAATGGAGGTCCCAGTCTGGAGGTGCATCTACATCTCCTTCGACACCTTAGAGAGGTGTCTAAGGTCTAATGTTATTAGTAAAGAATTTTTTTGAAATTTTAGTGGCTATCCAACCACATATGGGCTGGATAAACATGTGGTTGGGTAACAACTAAATTAATTGACTGATTAATGGACTGTCTTGGTAATTAATGGACTGTTTTGGATATTAGTGTACTATTTTGGTAATTAGTGGACTGGTTTGATAATTTGTAGACTGTTTTGTTAATTAGTGGATTGTTTGGTAATTTATGGACTGTTTTGGGATACATTATTGGACTGTTTTGATAATTTGTGGAATGTTAATTTGTACATTTGTGTACTGTTTTGGCAACACCCAAGTCTGGAAATTATTTGTAGCCATCAAAAGTATGTTAAAGGTTGAGATATTTTACAATCATATACAGGCCTCAACATGAAAAATTCCCTCTTATTCTCTATATATGGAATAATATTATATTTGTGGTATTTTTTAGATATTTTTCTAATTTTTTTGACAATTTTCTAATATAGCAGGATATATTTATTATGAAAATGTCCACTATTTTTTACAATTTGGTAATATAGCAGGAATATATTTAATGTGAAAACCTGGATATTCCATAAACTAGAAAGAAATTCAATGTCAAAGCTTCACTTCAAGTTAAATAACGAATTACAAATTACATGAATTCCAAATTCTAAATTACAAATTAGAAATAGAAATCCAAATTAGATACGGAAATGAATATTTCATAAATGATCGATAAGGTCAGCCTGGAGTTGACTATGAGTGCCTCTATCTCTAATTCGATAATGTTGGGCAATGAACTCTATGAATTCAGGTATATTATTGCGTGACATCGGCTCATCTCGAGTCTCTTTTTTTTGTTCATAAATGAATTGCTCAACCCCAAGATATCGATGCTGCTCATCTTCAGCGATCATGTTATGTAAGATAATGCATGCACAAATAATGTCTTTTAGTACTTCAAGACGAAAAAAACTTGCAAGTCCACACATAATTGCAAATCTACCTTGGAGTACCCTTCAAATGCATGCTCCACGTCTTTCCTTACAGACTCCTAGCAAGCAGCAAAATGTTTTTTCTTATTTCCCTAAGGACATGGAATTGTTTTGATTAATGTTGCCCATGAAGGATATATACTTGCAAGATAATATCTCATTGTATATTCGTAACTATTGATTGTGTAATTGCATGGAGGAGCACGACTTTCGGCCAACGCAGCAAAAATAGAAGATCGATCAAGTATGTTGATATCGTTATGTGATCCAGACAAATCAAAAAAAGCATTACATATCCAAAGATCATAAGATGCAATAGCCTCCAAAATAATAGTTGGATCATTCACGTGACCAGAATACATACATTTCCATGCAATAGGACAATTCTTCCATTTTCAGTGCATATAATCAATGCTACCCAATATACCTGGGAATCCACGTCTTTGTCCGGCATCTAGTAACCTCACTATATCACTAGTGTTTGGAAATTTCAAATACTCATTGCAAAAAATTTAGACAATGGCCTTAACAAATTTCTTCATGCTTTGCCATGCAGTGCTTTCTCCGATTCTGATATACTCGTCCATTACATCTGTGGTGACCCCATATGTTAGCATCCTAATTGTTGCAGTCATCTTCTGAAGGGAAGACAATCCAAACCTCCCACTAACATCTCTCTTTTAGACAAAATAATCATCATAGGAGACTACTGTTGCATGCATGCATAAAGAAAGATCACGACTCATTCGAAACCTCCTCCTAAAAAGATGGGGCGGATATATTAGTGTTTCAGCAAAGTAATCATTCCAAAGGCATTAATGACCTTCGAATGAATCACATCTGATGAACCTACGACGTTGAGAAGTACGATAAGGTGTAGAAGATGTTCTCTTAGATATCATTGTAATTGCTTACATCATATCCAACTCATGATCAGAATAATCATCATCAAAATTTGAAAATGGATCCATAGCAAATTAAGGGAAGAAAAATAGAACAATTGAAAAAAGAAAGTTTGGTTTTTGATGAGTGTAGTTAGAGGATGGGTCTATTTATAGGGTTTGATCCTCAACTATTAGTTACAACTAAAAAAGTTAGTAAAAGAATAAGGATTGGCAAAAATTAGTTCATTCAAGAATTATAGATGGTGATTGGTTAGTATAATAAGTTGTTGACATGTTTGTTGGATTCAACTACAATTCTAAATATAAATCTTAAGTAGAAGAAATGTTGGTATGTTTGTATATGTAATTGTTGGGTGAATGGTTGGCAAAATATATTTATTAAATAATTAGTTGAAAAATAATATTTTTATTTTTTAATAAAGTTATTAATTAATATATGAAGTATATTTGTAAAATATTAAAAAAAATTATCAAATATTATTAAAATAAATAATATTAAATTATTATTTAGAGTTTAAGATAGCTAGTCCAATATGAACTAATCTAGCTAGAAGTCCATATTACAACCAAAAGATCACATTGGAGTTCCATTTTAGACTTGGCAATGGCTAGGCCATTGTCAATGCTCTAAGAAACAACATGACGTCATTTTGGACAAACCAAATGATGTCGTTTCATCTGGAACGAACTCACCTCAAACCACACGTATACGAGCCTTGCTACCAGCCCACTTCTCTGAAGCCCGTGGGCTCATATAGAACTGGACCCAAGCCCAAGTCACCAGCCCACGAGCCAACCCATCATTTGCAGCCGAAAGCCAAGTCGTGAACAGAGAGAAGAAACAAGTTGCTAACCATGCTGTTGACCGAGCTGTTGACTACTGGCTTTCTTCTCTTAAACCCGATTTGAACCCGATGACTCGATTTTTTGAACCAGTTTGGGCCAATTTTGGTATTTTGCGTCGTTCTAGGTCATTTCAAGACCGACTTGATCCGTTCAAAAACCATTGTGCTCCAAATTTTGTGCCCAATCATTATAGGGCACTTGTTGGTTGAGATTATCACAAGTAATTCCTTGAAAGGGGTGAAACATCAAAGAAAGCTTGTGGGAATATTCAATCAGGCATCACTTCCATTATTCTCCTTATTTAAAATATAATAGGAGAATTAAAAGGCTGCCACCTTTGGTTAAATCCAAGAATTATTATTATTATTAAATTTATAATAATTTTATTTTCTCACAATTAAACTATTGTATATAATTTATTTACAATAGAATACATTTATTATTTCTACATTTTTTGTTGTTAATTTTTAAGGTTTATTATTTATGGCACTGAAGAAAAGTATTGATCCCTTGGGGTTAGAAAAACTAAATGGAAGAAATTTTTGGACTTGAAAAAGGCATATAACTTTTCTTCTAACTCAGTAAAAGACCTTATACACATTGACAACATCAAAACCATAAGATAATGTAGAAAATGGGCCGAATGGAAATGGAAGTAAAGTATAGAGCAAAGATAAATGGGAATAACACAATGCATGGGCAAAAGTTTTAATTTTGCATTGTAGGAAAGATCATATCATTCCTCTCTTTGAAGACTATGAAACTACAAAAAAAAATTATGGATTCAATTGAAGTAAAGTATGGTTTACGTCGGATACTTATATACAATTATTATTAAGTATAATCGAACTTGCATGAAAGAGGATGATGACATTGGCGATCATATGCCTCAAATGGAATTAATTGCGAAAGAATTATATGATGATGGTCATCCTCTCACTGATAAAATGCAAATTACAACAATACTGAATAGTCTTCCTTCATCTTGGGATCATATTGTTACTTTTTTAACACATAGTAGAAATGAAATAACAATGATATTGTTTCTAGTACTTTTAGTACTTGAAGGAAAAAGAATGAAAATGAGGAATAGAGATAGAGAATTATCCAATTTGATGATGACTCAGGACAAACATTCTACACATAACAAGATAAAACCAAAACAATTTAATAAAAAGAAATGGTTGAAAAAGAAGCAAAATAAACCATTTATTGGAAACTGTTTTAAATTTGGAAAGAATTGACATTACAAATCACAATATCCTTATAAGAGAAAAACACAAGAAAGCAAAGAAATTTTTATGACAATATTAGAAGTATTGCTCATGGAACCAACGTCAGATTATCATGGTGAGTTGACTCTACAGCAACGAGACATATCATTGTAATACCTCATATGATAAGGATAAAGATAAGTGGTGTATGAAATCTCACATTACCTAGGAATGAAAAGTTCTTGCTCTTTATAAGGTTTCAATGAGACTCTAATTGTATGATTGACTAGTCATTTTGGAGTATAGATCATGTGGCTTGGGCCTTCTATTTGGGCATTACAAATAGTATTGGAGCTTATCTCAACTAGAAATGTGGGACTTGAGCCGCTATATGCAAGAACAAAAAACTGTTTGTCAAACTTGAAGAAAAACAAACAAAAGAGCACAAAATGTATATAGGTAACAACACATACTACGATGTCTTGGGGCAAGGTGTATGTAAATTTAAAGTGAATGGTTCCATTATTTTACTTGGTGATATATTATATATACCTAGTATTTGTAGAAATTTAGTATCAGTGCCTGTACTAGATCAAAAAGGCTACACAATTGAATTAAAGTCTGGAATCATTGTAATAAGTAAGTGTGATGTGTCAGTGAATGGCATGAAAAATCACGATATGTATGTACTGAATGTATATATTAATAAAGCTATATCTATTTCTGATTATTTGAATGTGTCTATTGATTATGCATATTTATGGCATTTAAGATTAAGCCATATAAATAAAAATAAAATGATAAAAATGTATAAAAGTGGATTACTACCACAAATAAACTCATAATTTTGAACCATGTATCAAAGGAAAAATGAGTAATAAGTCTTTTTTCAAATGTTGAAAATCTACATATTTACTTGAAATTGTACATTCTAATATTAGTAGACTTTTTAAAACAAAAACTTATAAAGGAATGGAGTATTTTATTACTTTCAATGATAACTACTCAAGATATGGTTATATCTACTTACTCAAACATAAAATTGAGGCAATTGAAAATTTTAAAGAATATAAAGTAGAAGTAGAAATTCAATTGGATAGGCCCATTAAAGGTTTGAATAGTGATAGAGGAGGTGAATTTGAAACTTTGGATTATTTCTGCATATTGAATGGTATAAGACATATTTATATTATGTCATATAAGTCTCAACAAAATGGTATTGCTGAAAAAAAAATAGAACTCTATTGGATTTTACGAGATCAATGATAGCATATGTTGATCTACCAGCACATTTTTGGGGTTTAACATTATCGACTGCGACATATATATTAAATAGAGTTGAAATTAGAGCAAAACCCCTTACACCTTACGAGATATAGACATGACATAACTCAAAATGTGGGGGTGTAAAGCACAAGTGCTTATCTGAAGCCCACTAAGGGATAAATTAAAAAATAAAACCTTATTGGGTCTGTAGAAAATGGAAGTGACTACAGATTTTATCATTCTGATAGAGGAATTATAGAAATTAGAGATGTCATTTTCTTGAAAAATACAAATCTTGTTAATCCAGTTAATCAGATAAATTTATTAAATGATCTAGAGAATCAACAGATCTCCACAGGGTCTAACAATGAAAGTTCTAATATTATAATAATAAAAATAAAAGAAAATTAGATGAAAATCAGTCTTCAGGTATTGATATTGGAGACAATGGGAGTAAAAGAACCAGGTGATCATCGATATTATTTCAAGATCATTATGCACTAAATACTAGTTTAAAAATTTTAGAAATTGATCTTGAAAATTTTTCTAAGGCAATCAATAGTGTCGTTTCATATAAATGGCTTGAGGCCATGAAAGATTAAATAGAATCGATAAATATAAATAATATTTGGGAGTTAACAAATCTTCCAAATGATAGAAAAGTTATTGGTTGCAAGTGAGTCCTTAGAAAAAAACTTAAAGTTGATTGGAGTTTCGAAATGTATAAATCAAGGTTAGTGGCCAAGGGATATACCCAACAACCAGGTGTAGACTTGGTGGACACGTATTCGTCTGTGGCGAAGTTCACCTCAGTAAGGATTATCATCTCTATTATTGCCAGGATGAATTTGGAATTACATCAGTTAGATGTAAAGATAGCTTTTATTAATGGTGAATTAAAAGATAATATCTTTATGATTCAATCGGAATGATTCCAAATTAAAGGACATGAAGAAAAAGTCTATAGATTGAAAAAATCACTGTATGGACTTAACCAATCTTTAAGACAATGGTACTTGAAATTTCATCAAGCTAGTTTTGAAATGAGTCCACTAGATCACTGTTTATACATATGGAAAAATTATAATGAAGTGACATTATTAGCATTATATGTTGATAATATATTTAGATCAAGAAAAGTATCTAGAAAAAGTACTTAAAAGATTTGGTATGAAAATTGTAAACCCTTTAGTACACCTGTTTGCAAAGACCATACTTTAAACAAAAGCAACAAACCATACTTTAAATAAAAGCATGTGCCCAAAAGATAAAGAGAAAATAAGCAAAATGCTTAAAATTTCCTATTCACAAGCTGTGGGAAACCTCATATATGTAATGACAAGTATGAGACTAGACATTTGTCATGCAATAGGATTGGTAAGCAGATATCTATCCAATCCAAGTAAGGAACATTGGCAAGCAGTGAAGCGTATATTAAGATATTTACAAGATACAAAAATATAAAATTATGCTTTGAAATCAATGATCTAGAATTAATTGGCTATAGTGATACTGATTTTGGAAGTAATGTAGATGATAGAAAATCTACAATGAATATATATATTTCTATTTGATGGAACAACCGTTTCTTGATTAAGTAAAAAATAGGGTTGTGTTGTTAAGTCTACTATAGAAGTAGAATATATTACTTATGGTACTACAGTGAGTAATGCAGTGTAGATGAAACGCTTTATTGAAAACTTAAATCTAGGTACATCCATAAAACCAGTCAATGTGTTTTATGATAATTAGTCTGTCATCTCATTAATAAAAATGAGAACACAAAGTTCCAAAGGAAACACATTGATGTGCATTATCACTATATTTTAGATATAGTGGAGAGATATAAGGTCAAGGTTAATTTTATTTCCTCGACCGATATAGTAGCAAATCCGATGACCAAGGGATTGTCTCCAGAGAAATTCAGAGAACATGTGACTAGAATAGGATTAAGAGATATCTAGGTGAAGCAACCTCATGGTCGATATGCATAATTCAGGAAATTCTAAGGACGCCTAGAAAAATAGAGTTATGGTGATACCCAAAATGAAAATTTTGGTCATTTGTAAAGTCCCTGATAAGGTGATTAACAAAAACCTTATGAATGACCTTAGGGTAAGTACTTGATAAAATTTCAGTACAGGTTGATTAACCAAATAATTGGTTAATCATTTGTAAAGTTGTTGATAAGGTGATTACGGAAAGCCTTAGGAATAGCCTCTAGAGAAAGTGCTTAATAAAAATTCAGTGCAGGTCGATACGTGTGTTATGTATTTGGCTGAAGTCTTCAATTGTAACCGGGATATTGATTATTGATCCAGTCACGGAGAATTGATGACATTCACTAAGTTTTTAGTGAAATGAAGTCACCCTTTATATGTGATCAGTGGGAGCACATATGATGGATGGTGCAGTCAGATAAGGTAATGATAAAAGCGTGCACTCGTAGAGGCTTGTTATGCTTTGACGCCGATCTGCAAGAGTTCGCAAATGATAGATGAGTAGTGGAAAGCTTATATTGGTACCAAGGTAAAATACTCAACAAGATTATCATCGTTTTGTGTGATTAAGTGGGAGATGTAATTCTAAGGAGTGTAATCACCAAATTGTGTATCTCTTAAAATGTCACACTTTCCATGGTGATGATTAAGGAAGTGTCAGGAGACACAACTCTTTGATTTAGTCAAAAGGTTGTGTCACTTGTTAATAATTGTGTCATTTACCAACCATTGTCTTACCAATGATTGTGCCCTTACCAACCAGTGCCTCATAATCTATAAATAAGGATCATTTGTGCACAATGGAGGGTCACCATATTGTTGAATCTTTGCCCAATTTTCGTTCATCATCATTCTCCATAATTCTACACCATTGTCTCTTATAACACTTACAGCAAACACTCGTACTTAGAGTACTTTTTATTAGAAATGGTACTACTCAAGCTATTTTACATTTGATTTTTTTAATAAGAGTAATGATAGTCACAAGTCATAAATATAATATTTGCATAGGCTTTTTATAAAAATATGGGTTCCACAAAAAAAAAATTTACACTTTTTCATGGTGGGATCCAATTTTTACAGGGACAATGCTGGGGCTATCGAGAAAGGTGACCTCTGCATTAATTGTATTAATAGTGCAAATTGCACTTTTATTTTTTTTTCAAACATTTTTTAAACTACTCTAAACATTTAAAAAAATTCACAAACTCATTAAAAAAATACTCTTTAACCATTAAGTTAAAAAAAAAGATTGGTCACTTTTGGAGGGCACCATTCTCGGTGGCCCAAGCATTTTTCTTTTTCTAAAAGAACTGTGCGGAAGTTGTTTATTTAAGACTTATACAAATCTTCTTTTTTTCTCTCTCTAAATGATTTCTCTTCTACAAATGAGCTATGTACTCTCTTTGTAAGTAAAGAACAAGACGACAACAACCAAAAAGGATATTATTGTTATGAAACTAATGAAAAGAGAGAGAGCGAAAGACAGAGAGAGAGAGAGAGGGAGACGCTTGTTATTCCATATTGAAAACCTTGAAAGATACCCATATATATAGGAGTACAAATGAGGTCTTGGTCGTCATAATTGATGGCTAAGGACGGTCAATTATGACGGCTATTATGATGACTAAAGGTGGTCATACAAGTCGGTTTATAACACTCCCATTTTGGATGACTACATATAAAGAATATGCATCGTTAAAACATTGCCAAAGAAAAACCTTATGGGAAAAAAATCAATGGGGAAGTAAAAAGAGTACAGTATTCATGTGTACCGCCAAACGCTTTAGGATTGCCTCATTAAAACCTTGCAAAAGAAAACACAATGGGAAAAAACTTTAGCGAAGGAAAAAGAGTACAATCAGTACTAGTCTTCAAAACATTTACTCCCCCTGAAAAGTGCATTATGATAGGTTTTGAAGTCTTCGCATTCCAATATTCTGCACAATCTTTTTAAATATCGTAGTTGGTAATGCTTTAGTGAATAAATCTGCCAAATTATCACTTGATCATATCTGCTTGACATCAATTTCACATTTCTTCTCATGAATTGCAATGATCTCTCTATGTGAATCTTAAAGATAACTTGCATTCGCATATCCAACTAATTGTGGACTTGATCCATGTTGATAAAATAATTCAATATCAATCGTACCTCGGAGGTAACGAATGACATGTTTAATACCATTCCAATGTCTTCGAGTTGGTGCAGAACTATATCATGCAAGTAAATTAACTGAAAATGCAATATCAGATCGAGTGCAATTTTCAAAATATATCAGGACTCTAATTGCACTGAGATAAGGTACTTCAAGATCAAGAATTTCTTCATCATCTTTACAAGGACGAAATGGGTCTTTCTGCACATCAAATGATCAAACAATCATTGGAGTATTTAGGAGATGAGGTTTGTTCATATAAAAGTTCTTCAAGACTTATAGTGAAAGGTCTTTGGTTGATGCGTCTCAATAGTGTGTACCAACTGCAGTTGATAATGTTTTGATAAACAAATTCACCATATTGATTCAAGATTATTTTAACATTAAATTCACTACTTTTTAAATGAAAGGTCTTTAAATTCACTACTCTTTAAAATTTCTTCAAGACTTTATAGTGAAAGGTCTTTGGTTGATGCGTCTCAATATTGTGTACCAACTCTTTAAATGATGCAGTTGGTAATGTTTTGATAAACAAATTCTCCATATTGATTCAAGATTATTTTAACATTAAATTCACTACTCTTCTAGAGTTGTGCTCCTCTAGAGTTCTTGTAAATAACATAGTTAGTGGAGAAGTCATCAAAATTAAGCCGCAAACCTCCATATCCAACAAAAACGGTGGCCACCTTTTTAGGTCAGACAAGCACTTCAGGATTTTACAGCTCTTCTGTAGCTGTCAGATGCCGCAGGGCTATAATGCTACATCTCTTGTTTCTTTTAGAGAGATGCTTCACGAGATATGCTATGAAGCAATAGAGATGCTTTGTCCTTCCTTTTACTCACCTGAGGATGTTACTCTTATGATAGGAGCAGAGATTCATTTTTCTGGAAGGATTTATTCTGATGTCGTTTCAGAATCAAGATTTATTAGTGCTCAATATTTTGCCTATGGTATGACCATGTCTCGGAGGTTATTAGCTAAATTGAATGAGGTCAACCAACTCAATAATCAAATATCTTAATTGCGTTAGAAGCTCTCTGCGAAGAGTCGTAAGAACAAAAAACTGAAGGAGAAGAATAAGGCGCTAAAACAGTATACCCGTGATCTTCAGGATCAGCAGCAACAGATATTTGAAGAAATTCAAATACTTAGAGAATAAAGACAAGCTGCATTTAATCTCGCCGTGGATATCTGAAAAAGTCTAACTTCAAAGAGAGTAGGGGCAAGCTATTTTTAATTTCACGACCTAATAAATAACTATAGGATATCTATGTTTAGCGTATCATCTATCAATATATATAATTTTGTCTTATTTTCATAAATTTCTCTATAAAAGAAATATTCAGCTCATCTTCATTTACATCACATCTTCTTTACTTTCCTGTAATTAATCTGCATTCTTACTCTGCAATGTCTCTATGCATTCTTACTTTGCAATGGCCCAGCAATCTTCTCATGACCAATATATAAGGTATTCTACACCTTGTTCATCAGTTGTTTCTGCTTCTACCATAGGTGCTATAATGCAATACAATAATGATCTGACTAATAAGTCAAATGTTGATGCTATCTACGAGCTTGTGAGTCTAGGTACCAGATACTCATCAACCATTGTCACATTTTCTCAGCGACTACAATCCAAAACTTGTGAGGTTGACAAACTCAACGAGAAAATTTATATCTTTCAGCGACTTCTTCTGGAGTCCAACACGAAGATAGGAGCAATAAAGTAAGAGAATAGGAATTTAAAATCCTTACTTAACTCTTCTTTTCGATTGCCTACTCATTTAGACAAGGATGCCATACAAATTTTTGAAAAGCGAGATCGTTTAAAGAATGAGACGAAAAGTCTCAAATTTCTGTAATTTTGTTTCGAAATAATAAAATAATATTTCACAAATATTCATATTGTGTTTCTATCTTCTGGTAGATATTCCGTGTGCTCCATTTTATTTCTCCTTTAATAATGCACATTTGTTACAAAACCATAATATGAATCTGAAATACTAATTGCATTTAAGAGATGATATTTCAAAACTAATAATTTCATTCATCTCTCACTCGAAGCTGAAAAGTTTTCTGATTTATATTTCAAATATGTGCAGTTTTCATGAGCTTTTCTGGAGCCTCATTAACATTTAAATCATCTATATAAACTGCAATAAAAGCTAATATAAATACTGAAAATATATGAAAAATAGCTTGTTCTACATGCGTTTAGATTGTTTTAGATCATATAAGGATTTTTGAAACTTGATAAAATAAGTACTTTAGGACTATATGCTTCATGCATTTCATACTGAGTGATCCATATAAATATGCAGTTAATCATGCATACCCAAACTCTCAGTAACTATCAAGCTAATAAAAACCTCAATATAATTTCATCCACTTTAAAAGCATATCGATATTATTTCTACGGGAAACCGACTTGTGATTTATATATTATATTTTCATTTCCTTTATACAAATACCCACTGATATTCAATAAGCATCACCTTTTAGGTGTTTGGACTACAAGTCCATATGTATCACATTTTGCTGGTGATATCAATTCTGCAGGAATTGTTTCTTTCTATTTTGGTCAATATTTTTACGTTGGTATTTTTCGACGATTCTTGGCTCACTTTCTTAATTACTTCTGGTAATGTCAAGTGCCATCTTATATAAAAACACGTTGTCGACAACGGTTTTATTTCTATCCAGAATTTCTCCAATACTTATGAAATGTATCGAGATCTCGTTATTTTCAAGCATTTGTCCCTCTTCAAGGGAAGTTATTTCATGAAAAACCTTGTTGCCCAGATGACTAACACAAGAGGGGGGGTGAATTGAGTTGTATTTAAAAAAAAATAACAATTATAAATCAAATATACAATATCAAATATAAACAAAATACGAAATAGCAATAAATATAAAGAGTAAGGGTAAGAGAGAATCAAACTCAGTATGTTAACGAGGTTCGGCCCCACTGCCTACGTCCTCGCCTCAAGCTACCCCTTGAGGATCCCCGAATTCACTATTCAACCTCCTTCAGGTGGAGGTAAAAACCTATTACACTTTTAAATGAAAGGTCTTTAAATTCACTACTCTTTAAAATTTCTTCAAGACTTTATAGTGAAAGGTCTTTGGTTGATGCGTCTCAATATTGTGTACCAACTCTTTAAATGATGCAGTTGGTAATGTTTTGGTAAACAAATTCCCATATTGATTCAAGATTATTTTTTTTTTTCGAACATTTTTTAAACTACTTTAAACATTTAAAAAAATTCACAAACTCATTAAAAAATACTCTTTAACCATTAAGTAAAAAAAAAAGATTGGTCACTTTTGGAGGGCACCATTCTCGGTGGCCCAAGCATTTTTCTTTTTCTAAAAGAACTGTGCGGAAGTTGTTTATTTAAGACTTGTACAAATCTTCTTTTTTTCTCTCTCTAAATGATTTCTCTTCTACAAATGAGCTACGTACTCTCTTTGTAAGTAAAGAACAAGATGGCAACAACCAAAAAGGATATTATTGTTATGAAACTAATGAAAACAGAGAGAGCAAAAGATAAAGAGAGGGAGACGCTTGTTATTCTATATTGAAAACCTTGAAAGATACCCATATATATAGGAGTACAAATGAGGTCTTGGCTGTCATAATTAACGGCTAAGGACGGTCAATTATGACGCCTATTATGACGACTAAAGGTGGTCATACAAGTCGGTTTATAACACTCCCTCTTTGGATGACCACATATAAAGAATATGTCTCGTTAAAACCTTGCCAAGGAAAAACTCTGTGGGAAAAAAACCAATGGGGAAGTCAAAAGAGTATAGTATTCATGTGTACGCCAAACGCTTTAGGATTGCCTCATTAAAACCTTGCAAAAGAAAACCCAATGGGAAAAAACTTTAGCGAAGGAAAAAGAGTACAATCAGCACTAGTCTTTAAAACATTTACTCCCCCTGAAAAATGCATTATGATAGGTTTTGAAGTCTTCGCATTCCAATATTCTGCACAATCTTCTTAAATGTTGTAGTTGGTAATGCCTTAGTGAATAAATATGCCAAATTATGACTTGATCGTATCTGCTTGACATCAATTTCACATTTCTTCTCATGAATTGCAATGATCTCTCTGTGTGAATCTTAAAAATAACTTGCATCCGCATATCTAACTAATTGTGGACTTGATCCATGTTGATAAAATAATTTCATATCAATCGTACCTCGGAGGTAACGAATGTCATGTTTAATACTATTCCAATGTCTTCGAGTTGGTGCAGAACTATATCTTGCAAGTAAATTAACTGAAAATGCAATATCAGATCGAGTGCAATTTTCAAGATATATCAGGGTTCTAATTGCACTGAGATAAGGTACTTCAAGATCAAGAATTTCTTCATCGTCTTTACAAGGACGAAATGGGTCTTTCTACACATCAAATGATCGAACAACCATTGAAGTACTTAGGGGATGAGTTTTGTCCATATAAAAGTTCTTCAAGACTTTATAGTCAAAGGTCTTTAGTTAATACGTCTCAATATTGTGTACCAACTCTTTAAATGATGCAGTTGGTAATGTTTTAGTAAACAAATTCGTCATATTGATTCAAGATCGTTTTAACATTAAATTCACTACTCTTCTAGAGTTGTGCTCCTCTAGAGTTCTTGTAAATAACATAATTAGTGAAGAAGTCATCAAAATTAAGCCGCAAACCTCCATATTCAACAAAAACGGTGGCCACCTTTTTAGGTCAGACAAGCACTTCAGGATTTTACAGCTTTTCTGTAGCTATCAGGTGCCGCAGGGCTATAATGCTACATCTCTTGTCTCTTATAGAGAGATGCTTCACGAGAGATGCTGTGAAGCAATAGAAATGCTTTGTCATTCCTTTTACTCACCTGAGAATGTTACTCTTATGATAGGAGCAGAGATTCATTTTTCTGGAAGGATTTATTCTGATGTCGTTTCAGAATCAAGATTTATTAGTGCTCAATATTTTGCCTTTGGTATGACCATGTCTCGGAGGTTATTAGCTAAACTGAATGAGGTCAACCAACTCAATAATCAAATATCTTAATTGCGTTAGAAGCTCTATGCGAAGAGTCGTAAGAACAAGAAACTGAAAGAGGAAAATAAGACGCTAAAACAGTATGCCCGTGATCTTCAGGATCAGCAGTAACAGATATTTGAAGAAATCCAAATACTTAGAGAATGAGGACAAGCTGCATTTAATCTCGCCGTGGATATCTAAAAAAATCCAACTTCAAATAGAGTAGGGGCAAGCTGCTTTTAATTTCACGGCCTAGTAAATAACTATAGGATATCTGTGTTTAGCGTATCCTCTATCAATATATATAATTTTGTCTTATTTTCATAAATTTCTCTATAAATGAAATATTCAACTCATCTTCATTTGCATCCCATCTTTTTTACTTTTCTGTAATTAGTCTACATTCTTACTCTGCAATCTCTCTATGCATTCTTACTTTGCAATGGCCCAGCAATCTTCTCGTGACCAATATATGAGGTATTCTACACCTTATTCACCAGTTGTTTCTGCTTCTACCATAGGTGCTATGATGCAATATAATAATGATCTGACTAATAAGTCAGATGTTAGTGCTATCTACGAGCTTGTAAGTCTCTGTACCCAATACTCATCAACCATTGTCACATTTTCTCAGCGACTATAATCCAAAACTTGTGAGGTTGACAAACTCAACGAGAAAATTTATATCTTTCAGCGACTTCTTCTGGAGTCCAACATGAAGATAGGAGCAATAAAGTAAGAAAATAGGAATTTGAAATCCTTACTTAACTCTTCTTTTTGATTGCCTACTCCTTTAGACAGAGATGGCATGCAAATTTTTGAAGAGCAAGATTGTTTAAAGAATTAGGCGAAGAGCCTCAAATTTCTATAATTTTGTTTCGAGATAATAAAATAATATTTCACAAATATTCATATTGTGTTTCTATCTTCTGGTAGATGTTTCGTGTGCTTCATTTTATTTCTCCTTTAATAATGCACATTTGTTACAAAACCATAATATGAATATGAAATACTAATTGTATTTAAGAGATGATATTTCAAAACTAATAATTTCATTCATCTCCCCCTCGAAGCTGAAAAGGTTTCTGATTTATATTTCAAATATGTGCAGTTTTCATGAGCTCTTCTAAAGCCTCAATGACATTTAAATCATCTATATAAACTACAATAAAAGCTAATATAAATACTGAAAATATATGGAAAATAGCTTGTTCTACATGCGTTTAGATTGTTTTAGATCATATAAGAATTTTTGAAACTTGATAAAATAAGTACTTTAGGACTGTATGCTTCATGCATTTCATACTGAGTGATCCATATAAATATGCAGTTAATCATGCATATCCAAACTCTCGGTAACTATCAAGCTAATAAAAATCTCAATATAATTTCATCCACTTTAAAAGCATATCAATATTATTTCTACGGGAAACCGACTAGTGATTTATATATTACATTTTCATTTCCTTTATACAAATACCCATTAATATTCAACAAGCATCACCTTTTAGGTGTTTGGACTACAAATCTATATGTATCACATTTTACTGGTGATATCAATTCTACAGGAATTGTTTCTTTCTATTTTGGTCAATATTTTTACGTCGGTATTCTTCAACAGTTCTTGGCTCACTTTCTTCATTACTTCTGGTAATGTCAAGTGTCATCTTATATGAAAATACGTTGTCGACAACGGTTTTATTTCTATCCAGAATTTCTCTAATACTCATGAAATGTATCGAGATCTCGTTATTTTCATGTATCTGTCCCTCTTCAAGGGAAGTTATTTCATGAAAAACCTCTTCAGGAGGTACTTTTCATGAGGATTATACTATTCAAGAATTTTTATTATGAGAGAATTTTGTACAGAAAGTTTGGATGGATCTTATTTCTTGTTTTATGGGTACGGCCTCTTCAGGAGTACAAATTTCTTTTCTTTGTATTTTTCTCTTTCGGGATGCTTTATCTTTTGTATCAATAGGTCTCACACGCTTTTAGACAAGTCTTATATTCATTAGACTGCTAAATTTCTTAATTGTCCTACGAGGACTTCAATCCTCGCTGGGATTTTAACAATTAGAATATGAGACAATTTTATCTTATTGCATTCATAAATTAATTATCATCTGAACTTCCAGTTTACCTATGATAATCAAGATAACATCGAATTATTTCATTTGATTTGCTTCTCGCAAATTTTTCTTTCCGCTCATGGTGGGAAGACTTTATAGTAAAAGAATCTTCTGGTTCTTTTATAGACGTCCATATGAAAATTATTCGACTTATCGTAATTGATTTCGGATGATCAAGATAATCATGAAAAACATACAAATATTTTGAATCATATCACTTTTGATGCATCATAATATTTGATTCAATAGTTGTATAATATTATCTCAAAGAGAAAGCTGATAATTTTTCCAATACAAGCTTCTAACCCGAAATTATAAAAGTACTATAAAGATATTCATCACCACGTCCAATCTCTTGGTTTCTTTGAAAAAAGGCACCATTCGCTTATGGGAATAATATAAATCAAATACCATTCACTTCAGTAAATGATGTGGAATTAGGGGGACGTGACTCATAATTTCTTAACAAAAATTCATTATTTTGCTCAGCCACTAGAAGACAAGATATAAGTTCAGAATATCTTGTAAACTTTCGTACTCGATATTACTACTTCAGGAGCACATTCGAGGCATTCATTTTAAACAGATATTCTTCAGTGGCTTTTTTTTACACAATTTCAATTATGCAACTTCAAGTGCATTAATCATAATGAGGTTTTGGTACATGTATCACTCCTTTAAACTATCTCACAGAATCAATAGATCTTTTATTATGAGATATTCAATAAAATTATTAGTTTAGGGCGATCTTTCAGGGATGCTCTATTTCTATTTCAAGATAAATCTTATCGTTAATAATTCATAACAAGTATAAAAAATAAATAGAACTTGTATATAAACTATGTGAATAAAAATTGACCACAAATATAACTGAAATGTAAATTATGAAAATTTTAATTTACCATAGATATAACTGAGATGTAAACTATGTGAAGAAACATAGAATTTTATCAAGTAATAATAAGGAAAATAATCTTTAATACTCACTTTGGAGATTGCAAATAATATATTGAAAAACTTACTTGAAATAGAAGATCACTAGTTTCAGAATCAACAGAATCTCGTGTTGATAACGTATTATGAAACTAATGAAAAGAGAGAGAGCGAAAGAGAGAGAGAGAGAGAGAGATGCTTGTTATTCCATATTGAAAATCTTTAAGGATACCCATATATATAAGAGTACAAAGGAGGTCTTGGTTGTCATAATTGACGGCTAAGGACAGTCAATTATGACGGCTAAAGGTGGTCATACAAATCGGTTTATAACAATTATATCTTTTTTTTTTCTCAGCTCAAAAAGGATATTATATCAATAACTCAAGATATAGAAAATACTATTGACAAGTAGTTTATCAACTTATTAGGGACATAAAACACAAGTCTATGGTAACGGAAGATCACGAATTTTATGTAATGATTTTCACTCTTCAACTAAAAAACTTCGTATGTTTTGTGTTTCCATTTTTTCGCACAAGACTTACAAAAATCATTTTTCCTCCTTGCAAGAGGTGGATTCCTAAAAAAAGAAGTTGGGCTGGAACAAAATCAGATTTTCTCGGCCGCGTTATGAATGCAAACCATGAAGTTGCCCAATCAACTCTCCCACCCCCCCACCCTCCCTCCCCCTTCTCTCTCTCTCTCTCCCTTATTTTCCACTTTCATCCTGTCTGACATGAATGAAAAATGAAAGATTTTCATCATCAATATGCAGTGAGTAATGTTACTATACATATCTGGAATGAATTTCAAATAAGGAAAAGAATCAATGCAGTTGGTGGATTTTTGAATTGCTGGCATCATCGATTTGTTCAAGTAGACTTGTGACCAATCCTTTCCACAAATATCATAGGCTACTTCCATCAATGAGTTAATGGTCATTGATGTTTTCATGGCCAGGATTCAATGTGGTCCCACAAGACCCCAATATATAAGCTAAATAGAAAAGAGGGATGCACCATTCCGTGAGAGGAGCAATTTCATCCATATCATCTCACTATCAAGCTATTTACAAAATAATGGAGATGAGTGGCATGCAACTTTTTTTTTTTTTTTTTATGGAAGTGGCATGCAACTTTGTACACTGAGTTTATGACTCTGGCTCTCAGTAGCCAATGGGTGCCAGCAATATGGAACTAATCATCACACTAAAAGGGGAGAGCACAGATCAATATATATAGACCCAAGATAGGATAGGACTGCACTGCACATAATTGGTGAATTTCGAGACTCGATATCTATAAGTGTCTTTCTTTTAGTTTGACAGCTACAAGGCAAGACAGCAGGACATGAGGAGACAGAGTGGAACATAACTACAGAAGAGGTATTGGCATAATCCATAAACAGTGTTAACAATAAATACTTCCTGGCTGGAAACCCACTAATGATTTGTATGAGTTATAACCAAATGGTTTTGATAAGCATTTGGCTTAAACTTCTATGGTATATAATTAAACAGTTTTGACAAGAAATCTTGGCTAAAAACCAGCAATGATCAGAATAGTTTGAACATTTGCTTTTAGATCATATTCCAAAATTTGTTAAGAGGATCTTCCAAATCTCAACTCCATGTATTGGATTTTTTTTCTTCTTTTTGGTCCAATTGGATTGAACTCTCGCTGCTTTGTTAAGTTTTGATTGGGTTTAATTTACAGATTCAGGTAAATCTTATATGTTTTGAGGCTATCCAACAGATATGGATCGTAGGTGTGTCAAAACTTATACTGGGCCTTGAATACTGACTAAGTTATATTTCTGTTCCAGAGAAGAATTTCATCATGAGAAATTCTAGATAGGATCAATATAGAAGCCCTATTAACCATTCACCCGATTTCACACTTAACTTACCAAGCAAGATTACAATTTGGTTTCCTTTCAACTCTTAACTGTCTCTCTAGATGTATAGTCCATGAGCCAATGTTATCCATCAGTGGAACAAAACAAGAAGAAAATAAAATAAAGAATATTGGTAAGAGTCCTGTTTAGAGGAAACCCTACATACCATTAATTTAACAAGACTTAATTTGCAAGATAAGTTTAAAATTAAGTTTCTTGCAAATTAAATCATTCCATGTCAGTGGTGTGGAGGGTATCTTTCTCACCAGCATGAAAATAAAACTTTTCAATTGATATACTAAAAAATACAGAAATAAAGAGATTTTTTAACAAAATATAGAAAGAAACGTAACTACAACTTAAGTTTTTTATTAATCTCGTGGAAAGGAGGGGACAAAATTTTAGCCAATGATCTTTCTTAACAAAAAATACACTCCAGTAATCTACCTTAATTTTCTGCGTAAAACAACAGCAGAAGGAGAAACACTCGAGACTCTAAATGAGGAAACAATCCAATGGTTGGAAGTATAACAGCTCTAACTACATTTTCTTTTTCTCTCTCTCTCTCTTTGAAAAGTCTCTAAACTCCACCAAATTCCTTGCCGAGAGATTTGGACATGAATATTTAACCTTGGATACAAGGAGCTAGACAGCTATTAGCCTATATAAGTCTCATTTGAGCAAGCACTCCCCCATCCACCCAACAAATAACCAACAATGAAAAGTTCCAAGCAATTTGAGCCGGCCATCAACCCGGAAAAGAAACGATCAAAGACTTCATCAGGTAAACCCGACACAGGTTCCACAGGGCAACAAATGTTCCTATCCAATCAACTGGACAAAATCTGTAGGTAACACTCCTTCCTACAAAGCGGGAAGAGACGATAATTCCACAGGATCATCCCAAAGACAAATTAAGTGTCAAAAGGAAAACCCTGAACCATCCCCAACTAAAGGGATATTTACCCACAGAAGCTTCCCATATAATTCAAAATAGATCATATGAATTAGAAAGACTCGTTCCAATTTGTTTTAGTCATCAGTTAAATAAAAGGAAAGATAATGCATATAAGACCTGCGCCATTGCCACAATGAACACAAGCCATTCATTTGCAGGTGCACAAGTGTATACCGAATCCATTTCTTTCGAGTCTTATATTTCATATCTTCTGCCCACATCATTTATTTTCTGTTTCCCTCAAATCAGTGTATCAATTTATCTAGAAATCAACTATTTTATTCAATGAATGGAGTAAACTTGCAGTGTAAACTAAATTAGTTGCAATAATATCTGCTGGATGTTGAAGGATGCAATGCCTTAAAACTACAAGCTATACTATTCTCTCATTTAGTCATTTAACTACTTGGATTAAATCAAACCAAGGTTTTCTTTCCCATTCACATTTTACACCACTGCAACTTCCTACCATCTGTTTCTAAAATTTTACAATGAGAGCAATAGAGATTTGGAGGTCAGAAAACGGAAATAACAACATATCCCAGGGCATCTTGGATGTCAAAGCATTTGCAATACAAAAGTGAAAGATTGTCTACAAACCTTGCCTTTTAATATGACCAGTAGACTACTTGGATGGGAGCTCTATTTGCCAGTAAAATTACCCGTCATCATTATAACCAGAAGGTGCCTTGCGCTTCCTATTTGTTGTCTCCATATTCTGACCTTCACTCTCTGTATTCCACTTTCTTGAAGTGGAGTCATCGGGATCACAAGCAACCCTCCTTGGAAAAAAACTGAACTCCTTTTTTGTATGTGGAGACAAATCACTACACTTTCCCCCCCCTTGAGAACAGGTCGAACCAACATCTTCCACTTCACATGCTGAACTCTTTTCAATGCCCGTACATGACTGTGAAACTAGACCCAACCTCAAAGACAAATCGCATTCTCTCTCTTGTGGCTTCTCTTGGGTGTCCAGGACATTCACTTGCATTAATCTATTTGAAGCATTTTTAGCATTCTTAAAGGAGAACGGGTTCTGGAAGACACCCCTTTCAGCAGACTCTCCCGTTGCCGCAAGAATCGGTTTGCCAATATATATAGGCTTAGAATGTGGTTTTTCTGGGATCTGGGAGCCTAATTGGGACCCTCCATTTCGATAGCGAGTTCCATAATACAATGGATACACTGTACCCAAGCTCAGTAGGGTGTTTCTTTCCATTATCAATGGGTTAGGGCCGGCAGGAATGTTCTCTACCGAGAGAGGGTGGTTGCAAGGAGCAGTGAGGTTAGGATTTGGATTGATCTGGCTGTTGGATTCTGAAATCAGACAAGCAGGGTTCCTGGTGGTGGTTTTTGCAAGGTGTAACCGATTTCCAGAGTGAAATGGCGACAATGGGCGTTGTTCACAACTAGTTTTATCTAAAATTATAGCAGGTGCAGAGGCGGGTTCTTGTGCCCTCGGGGTGAGGTAACTCCTACGATTACTGAGCCGTTGGCTTCTCGAAGCCCTCACAGGAATGCAACCCAAGTTAAGGGCAGCTGAACAACATAGGAGGAAGAATAAAAGGAAGCAAATACAAATTACAAACTGAATTAAATTCCAGTTTGAACTACTTCTCAATGCAAATAACTGAGCTTGATCTAATATTCTTTTCGCAGAGAAAACCCCAGAAACATCATTGCAACTTGTTTCCAGAATAAAATGATGTAGAACAATAAATCAGTACCTTCTATACATGGCGGCAATAGCTCACCGGTTTCGGTGTTCTCGTCTTTCCGAATGATAGTGTTAAC
The DNA here is from genome assembly GCA_011037825.1 of Carya cathayensis. Classification (NCBI taxonomy): domain Eukaryota; kingdom Viridiplantae; phylum Streptophyta; class Magnoliopsida; order Fagales; family Juglandaceae; genus Carya; species Carya cathayensis. The sequence goes on from QGSO01000196.1 coordinate 1,207,347, forward strand.
GGCATCATTTACTCTGTCCCATAGTGTTTCAAGATTCATATACTCAGCCTAGGCAATGAAAGTACGTACGCAACATCAGTACAAAGCACAAAATATAGATCTCTAAACATGCGCACGCACACAGGAAAAGATCAAATGATCTCTAAGCAAAACGAAGAAGATAGACCTCGGAGTTTGCTTTGGAGTACATGATTTCCTCTGCTTTCAGGACAACAATAGGAAGCTTCTCTTGCCATTCTTTGTTCTTTTTAGTTGCAGCGCTGTGAGACTCATTGACGACCCTAATCAAACATGTGGTGGGCACCGAGTTAAAAACACATGTACAGCATCTAAGAGCGAGAGATTGATCGAAATAGAGAAGACCCAGAACCTGAAAATCTGTTGAATAATAGAACCTCTCATGGGTTGGTGTCTGTCGCTGTGCCAAGCTCTCCTAACACACTCATAAGGTCTAGGGCCCGGCCGCGGCATCCTCAATAGCAGCAGCGACTCAGTCTGACCACAGCGAGATGGTAGAGAGAGTGACAAAGAGAAAGAAAGGCGCTTTATCGGTGGGGAAGGAGGCGTAGGGCTCTACGTGGGGGTTGCCGGGTTAACTGTACTTCTGCGTTCCTTGTGCACTTCCATCTGCCAAGTTGCAATGGGACAGTTTAGCTGGGCGGGACAGTTGTGCTGCTTGTGCACTTGCACCATTCTGTTGTCTTCTCCAATAATTAAGAAACTTTACCACACTTTGATGTTCAATCTTTTCTTAGGTGTACGGGGGTCACCTCTTGTGAAAAGGAGAGTTAAAGAGGTGGGTATCAAAAAGTACTACAGGCCTACTCCATCTCTAAAACCTCCCTCCTAAACCATCACCTTTTGTCTTTCTTATTTATTTTCTTTTCTTCCCTCTGGAGTCTGCACCATCCCATTTACCCAACCTTTCCTGCATTTTATTCACTTTACTATGTTATTATAATGAAAAAGAAGTTTGTTTTTCTCTCTCTCCCTCCTTCCTACCCTGCTAATAGTCCCCTCTCCCCCAGTGCTGCTGTTCTTTGACTCATTTTACAAATACTTTCCGTAGCAAATTAAGCATTATTTTGTATTTTTTAAATGATTGGATCATTGAAAAAAGAAAAGTAAAATTACATATATGCAATGCAATGTAACAAAAATGAATCCTTTTTTTCGCAGGCTGAGTGGATTCTTCGATAAAACACACAGGGAAACCTTTTTGCAGCCCCAACTATGCGTGAAGATGGCCTAATAGCACACTCTCACTGTCTTTGATACGGCCCTGACAATACACGGGTCTTCCCCCCCCCACTCACTCATGTCTTGTCCACTGTTTGAAAATGGCTTCACTGATACAACCCCTTAACCTCTTTCTACAAATTTTGGCAGTCCAACATCTAACCTTGCTTACCCCAAAGGAAACACTCCTGGCCCTCCTCCTCCTAAAGAAGTCCTTCACTGATATATATGCTATCACTGCGTTTTTTCTACATACTAATCCCAATCAGTGACCATCTCAACTTCAACTGCAAGAAGTTAGTGTGCTTAGATTTTTCTGAATGGTGTTGAATTTTAGCTCAGTTTAAAGTTATACAATCTAGAAAGTCATGAAAGGATGCTCTAGAAGTATGAATGGTCACTTATGCAATCATCAGATTCGAGTTGCGATCTTTTTGGAGGCATGAATGTAATTAGGGAGACAATGGTTGTAACTAGAGAGGGATTCAGGAAATGTGCTCCTGAAATAGCTAAAACAAGCAATTTGAGTTCGAGTTCTATTGACATTCCAAGTAACTGAAGTAGTTAGAAGTTGATTATGTAATTGGTGTTATCTAATTCCCGATTGGACTTACGGATATTAAAAGGATCCCTCAACCTTATCCGGCAAAGTGGGAATCTTTTGAGATAAGATGAATTAATAGTGCTGCAAGATCATGAAAATAGATTGAAGTGCAGCTATTTAAAAATATTAATAATGTTTCAGAGACACTTCTTTAGAGAATTTGGATCCAAATCCCTATTCTTCAAATTAATTTTCATTTATTTCAGTGTTTGTTTTGGTCGGGGGTTGAGCAAAATAATGAAAGCGACAGCCCATAAAAAATTTATGAAAAGGACACAATTATTAGCATTATTATTTAAAATGTTTTGTTTTTTTTTTTAATCCAACGTTCCCCTCCCATCAACATCAATTAGCCTTCATTCTAAAAGGAAAAGATTTCGTACCAATTAACTTCATCCAAAAAGAATAGACTGTCGTGCCAACATGAGTTATCAAAATTATTTGTATTTTACTGGCTCCATTCAAGGACTGTCACTTACCCATAACTCAATCTTGTCCTCCTCCGACAATCTTGTACAGTTCCCATGCAAAAAGCCGACCACCATGTCAAGTGAATTGGCCTTCTGCTGAAGCTTTCCGACCATATTTTCAGGGTAATTTTAATACCTTTTTTCCTGTCTCAAACTAATCCTATAGGAATGATACAGGACTCCTCACATGGTCTCACATATCTATTGATGGAGACATTACAAAAACTTACTTTACCGACACGTTGTTAGGTCGACTTTCATACCATCTGTAACAACTATATATTAGATGGAATGTTGTGTGGGTTGAGTTGGCCTCCTTTGGTATTTTACTTGCTCTCTTTTGTATCTCATGGATTATGGACTTATAAAAAGGCATATATGGAATTCTAATGTTCTTCCATGTGATGTGATAGAGAGATAAAATCATAAAAGTAGGTATTGTATTGAGCAATTTGCCACTACTTTTATACTCCATATATATACATGTTGGTGATGGTCTCTGTCTTTTTATTCTCTTTTATTTATTTTGCTGTTGTTTTAAAGGGACGTTTGCGTCACAAGAATTATATAAGTAGCAACAATGTCTTGTGCGTTTTTATGCACACAAAACATCCCACAAATATAAATTTATAAATTGATATGATTTCATATGATACGTTAGATTTATTTTATAATAGAGTATTTTTATAATCTAATATACCACATCAACTCACGTCAGTTTATAAGTTTACTTTTATATAATTTCTTTATGGCTAAAATATTTCTCTTTGTTAAATATTTGGACAATAGACTGATGAAAAGATCTCAATTGTAAGATCCTAAAGATGGGTAGACACTGCAAACTTTTAGTAGTTTAGGTGTGGAATATACTAATGTCAGTAGTTTTAGATGTAAAATATAAAATCTTCATTAGTTGAGAGGTTAAACTTGTATTTTATCCATTACTAAATGACGACATATATGCATATATATCCTCTTCAATGCTCTTTCTCCATAGCACCTGCAATCATGAAATAAGAGAGAAGAAAAACAAGATCTTAGAGGTGAAGAAAATTGCTAATTCGTTATAAGAAAGTTGTTTATTTGTGGTCAGCTATTTCCTATAAAAATGAGTATTTTTATCGCATATAATCATTCTCGTCGTAAATAATTCGTTACAAATGCTCGTTTTCTTGTAATGTAAAATGATTCAAATATAAAGTACACAATCTAATTAGGTTTCATCATAATTAAGATGAATCCTCTAAGGTAGGTCCAGCCTGCTTTGCATCATCACCATACATTTGGTCAAGAATCAGCACCAATCCCATGGCGAAAGCACTATCAAACCCTGGCTCAAGACACAACAAGAAAACATCCTTCCCAAGCATCACACATGTTGAGGGGTCCACTTTTCGTTTGATCCGAGCCACAGGTAATATTTTTCTTGATGCGTTCTCCACACAGGCCTTGTAAACTGTACAACATCGACGTGGGAAAGAGCCTTCGATTTGGTACTCCTCTGAAACATCACCATGAACCTCTATCATCAATCTAGACCGTCCAATTATGGATGATCTAGATACACTAAAAATCGAGTTTTGATTATCTGCTTTGTCTCCTCTGTATCCTTCCCACCTTTGATAAAGACTCGGCTTCTATATCCATAACAACCTTTCTTTCATTATTCACTTGGTATTAGAATGTGACAACGTGTAGTACATTTAAATTTATAAGTCTGATAAATAAAGATAAATACATTATTATTATCTAAATTGGATACTCAAATGATCTAAATAATGAAACAAGATCACGTGGAGTCTATAGTATTTAATAATGTCTTTATGGGACCAACCGAGGATGTGGACTCTACAAATTTATCACACCAGTCTTCGAATATGACCTACATTCGATATAGATACAAGTAAAGAATCCCAATCCGAAAGAATAGTATACTAGTACTTATTCTATTATAAATAAATCTTGAGAAATACTTTAGTCACGGAAAGATAGTATAAAAAGAAACTCATAAACTGATATGGTATATTAGATTGTAAAACTATTTTTATTATAAAATAAATCTAATTAACGTATCATTTGAATTATATTAATTTGTGAGTTTATTTTTGTGAGATTTTTTTGTGATTATAGCACTTATCATAAATCTTATAACAATTAACTAATTATCTTAATGATTTTTATGATTCATTTTAAAAGTATATCCCATCACAAAACATATGCTCATGATCTTTATTTAGATTGACATTTAAATATTTTATTCTTTAGTATTGTTGAGTATATTGTAAAATTTAGGACTAGATATAATCAATACACAATATTAATTTAGGATAACAAGGCATGTTTTATAGGTTTCTCATATATAAGAAGGGCTGTTTAACTTTTTATTGGAGACGTGCAAATTGAGGGAATTAAAATAAGAAATTTAGAGGGTAAGTTGTAGTTTCTTTTTAAAAAAAAATATTATATAACACATTTTTATGGGTTTGTGTATTATTTATTATTATTTTTTAAAAATTATTATGTTTAAAAAGTAAGAAAGCTACTATGTAAATTAGTAAAAAGATTGAAAGATATGACAATTATCCTTTAAGCATCTAACATGCACATATATTTTTAGTAGGATAATGCTTATCCCACTAATTTAAGCATCTACTATGCTTACTACAATATGACAATTTACTACTATGTAAATTAGTAAAAGATTGAAAGATAATGCTTATCCCACGTAGAAAAGTCATCAATGGTGGCCGTCAATTCCGCCTTTTTTTAATTTAGTGATTAAGAAAATGTTTTTAAATAATATTGTGAATTTTTATAAAAAAAAATATTTAAAGATATTAAAAAATGTACCAAAAAAAACACAAAAATAAAGAAGAAGAAGAAGAAGAAATTAGTCTGTTTAGAGCTCTCTTCGGTGGCTTTTCTCTGTGGATTAGGGTCCTTTTTAGTATAAAGATTGAAAGATATGACAATTATCCATCAAGCATCTACAAGCACAATATTTTTAAGTCTAACTTAAAAAATGACGTTTATTCCTTCATAAAAAAAAATGCACTAGTCATATACTGAATACTCTAGAGATCTATATCAATTTCTTAAATGGTTAACTCAATTGATATCATAAAATTATATTGAAAGTAAAAGGAAAAAAAAAAAAACTCAATTTTAAAGTGGTTAAAGCAGAATGTGACATAATTATATCACAAACCTTTCGAAGAAGAGTGAGGAGGCATTTTCCGGAGGAATCCATGAGAACGAGCTCATCTTTGGGTTTGGAATCGGGGCCATACGAGTCAAACCGAAACAGAAGCACCCCTTGTGGATCATACACGATGAAACCGTCACCAGGAAAGAAGACGGAGGTCTTTCGGACTGTGAGAAGAGTCTCTTCAGGGAAGCAGAATTTCTCATCCACGATCATGACAACCTTGTCCATGTTCATTGCCACCCAAAGACTTTAAGATGTTAGAACAACAAACCAATAGTATACAAAATCGATGGAAATATGCATATTGCAGAATCATCGCAAGTGGGTAATTTATGCCATTTAAATGAACGCATGGGAGTTGTTCCCTTTTTTCCTTTGCTATCTATATGTCTTTTTCTGAGATGCCTCGAGTTGGAGTTCATGAATGCAAATCATTCAGTTCATGTATATTTTCCATACATAATGCTACATTGGATTTGACATATATATAATGAGATAAGTAGGCCGGTTTGGGTCCCATTAATTTATATTTTCATTGAGTTTCTAGACAAATAATATATTTCAATAGCAATTTATATATAAAGGAAATATATCGTCTATTTATCGGGTCATACTTGACACAAGATTTAAGTATGATCGGAGTTGTAATCATTTGTGCATGGCAAAATACAATGGTGATCTATCATTTATATATTCATATCGATCATTTATACGTCTAATTTTGATCAATCTCCTACTCAATTAACTTCATTATCCTTACGAGAAAACTGCTTATTTGTACTTAGATATTTCCTATAAAAATGACTATTTCTTATTAAAATGAATCTATTTTCATCACAAATATTCCCGTCACAAATACTAGTTTTTCCTGTAGTGTCTATAATGTGATCAAGGGAACTTTTTTTTTCCCTAAATAAAATTGAGTAGAAGATGGTAATCAAAGATGGTTTTTATATTTGTATGTGATCATAGTAGCATTGATCTATCCGTTGAAAACCGAAAATGAGTGACTTAGGGCATGTTTGGGGCATGAGATGTTCCATCTTGTTTTCAAACATAATTCAATACAAAATTATCAAACTAATAATTACAACTTTTTCAAACATAATTCTCTCATTTTCTAAATTTTAAAAAATATTCAACTCAAATTATTTCATTACTATTCACAAACTATCTTATTACTATTTACAAAATTTTCATCTCATCTCACTCCCTAAACCTGCCTAGACGAAAAAAGCTGCAGACACCCCTTGAATAAGGTTTGAGAACTCTATCTTGTGATTTTTGAGACTCTCTGATAATAAATTCTATCCCTGTTTTTTATTTTTGACATTATAGACTGTGCTTTTTAATATTAATTATCTGATATTTCTTAAGGGTGAGAAAAATTACAGCGGTGGTAGTGGGTCGCTGAGAAAATGAGCATACCAACAAATAAAAGGATGCATTGTTGCTAGAATTAGTGTTGATGTATCTAGTTGATGTCTCTCCTAATTAGGTGCTTGCCGTTGTCACTGATACAAATAGCTAAACACATATATAGTCATAAAGTTGTCTCGTATATATATATATATATATATACACACACATGATAAATACTTTAACTATAAAAAAATTTCACAAAAATAAATTTACAAATTAACGTGCCTTGATTTTTTTAAATTTCTTTTCTTCATAATTCTATTTATAATCAACTTCTTTTATCACAATTTAATATAGTGATATATACACGCATTTTTACAAAATGAGACATGATATTTCTTTTATAGGTAAAATTAAAAAATATATAGATATAGGTGCATGTTTTAGAAAAATAAAATTATTCTTTATTTTAAATATTGTCATCCTTAATCAAATTTACTGATATAATATATTTTAAATAACGATGGTTACTTTAACCATAATTATTTTAAATGTGAACAAAAAAATAATAAAATTAAGTTGATTAGTAAGTGATGTTACATGTCATCGTAAGGTTACATGAATGCTTAATGATGTGAGATGAAGGAAGAGAGTAGTTGCCAATAATGTATGTCTTTTCTTATCAACATGGTTATCCTTTTTCTTTAGAGTTTTTCTTCTGCTTAGCAGTGTTATATCACATATCTGTTGATGTAGATTTTTTTTTTTTTAATTTCTTTTCTCGGAGTGTATGGCTGTTGATTATAATTTTTATTCTTTTTATAGCTAAAAATTTGGGATATCTCTTTGAGAATTGCTACAGCTGACCATTATTTTTGGATCTTTGATGAATGATCTTGCTTGCTTAAAAGTTAAAAGCTATATGTCGGATGCTGAGTGGGTTGGTATGATCTCGTTATCATGTTATCTTTTTTCCTACTTAAATTTGTACCATTATGATTGTTGCCTTACAAATGTAAACACCCAGTTTCTACTTTTGTAGAGACTGAAGTAATTCCTACGACATTTATTTATGGTCCCATATATAAATATTTCCGGCAATTTTAAACAAATAATAAACACAGTAGAACTTATTTTATATATCTATCCAATTTATTTTAAAAAGATGTTTGAAAAAATTTTCAATCTCATCGTATTCTTTTTTTTTTTGAAATATCATTCAAACACAAACACTTTTAAATTAATTATTACAACTTTTTCAAACTTTTAAATAAAAAATAATTAAACTTTTTCAAATCTCAAAACAAAAATTATATTAAAAAATTATATTATAATAATGTTTTAACTTTATAATATTTTTTATTTATTTTGTTCTCTCTATCTTTTTCCAAAACCCAATAAATATTTAACTCAAACTATTTAACTATTATTTACAAACCATTTTATAATTATTCACAAAATTTTCATCTCATCTCATTCTCCAAGCATTTCATCTCCTTTAGGATAAGAGAAGTGACTTATATCAAATGGTTTAAGCATGTATGTAGGATTGTTTACCCGGGTTCTGATCCAAGTACAAGGGTATACTTAGCCCGGAACCCAGGTCTCAAACCAGAGCCGGAACTCGATTTGAAATCGAGTCTTTTGAAATCTGGAAATTTGGATTCTGAGCTATATACTCTCTCTCTTTTTTAATTACAAAAGCCTATATGTTATTAAATTTTTTTCAAGAAAAAATTAATGTTGAAAAGCATAATTTTTTTTATTATATTTCAAAGTCTATGTTTTATTACAATTTTTTCAATAAAAAATGTTGGTGAAAAGCATAATTATTTTTATATATAAAAGCATATATTTTATTAAAGCTTTTTCAAGAAGTCATAATGAAAACCATAATACCAATGCATTGAAAATTGTCTATAATAATAAAGATATATTAAAATAGAAAACTAAATTTTATGTCAAAAATAAATAAAATTAGAAACAACTAATTACCTTTTCAACTAAATGCATGTAAAAACAAAATGCAATATGTTTTTTTACTTAAAGCTGAAGTTTTTTTATTTATTAATCTATATAAACCTAGGATTCAAATATTATAACTAGCTCGGATTGAGTAAGCTTGAGCTTTGAAACGTGGATTTTGTCCTGAATTTGATCCGGGTTGGAAATCGTAATCGAAATTCGGTTATCCAATAAGCCGAAAAAAATTCAGCCTGAATAAACAATCTTACACGTATGATGTAAAAAATTATACTTGATATCATAGGGTGGTGGCGTTTTTGTAGCTTTCATGTCTCTACATTGTCCATCCTGTGATTTCTTTTTAAAGATGTTAAACCAAGGCTAAGATGGTTTGGCATTTCCTTCCCGGGTCGAGACTTTTACTTTAGCCACCGTCCTTCTTTGCTAACTTTTGGGCCTATGTCACTCTAACGAAATGTAAAGGGGGCCTCTAGGTTAAAGCCCATGTGAGAAGAAAATATTTATTATGGATAAAATATTGTATAATCAACTCGGTGGTTAATCATAATAATAAGTCATAAGTGTAATGAGAACATAAAAAATACAGAATTTTGTTATTTATAAGTCTCATATATTAAATATTATATAATTTTTTATTTTTTTATTTTTTAAAAAATTTTATTTAGTTTTATTCTTCTTAAAATAATTAAATTTTTCTACTAATCATCCATATACCATACATTTGATAAGAGAAAAAAATTTAAAAAAATAACAAAAAGAGTGGTGTGTGGTATATGAGACTTATGAATATAATTTTTCAAAGAGAAATAAGTGGTAAAGTCAAAAAAAATATGTCATACATTTTGAATATAAAAAAAATGTATTTATTTTGTATTCATTGATGCTGGGCCTGAACACCCGAACCGACCGGCCCCAAAAATCAAGGTTCCGACCTGGCCCAAACATGAAAGATTCCGAAGTAGGCAGTTCCGAACCGACCAAAATAACTAAATAACCGAATCTGATTTTTTTCGAAAATTAACCAATTACCCGATTCTCTCTCTCTCTCTCTCTCTTCTAAGGATTGTCCACATGTTGTTCTTTGTCAATGCATTTAATCAATGTATCTTTATCATTTTTGGTTGATGTTATAGACTCTAACATGGTTCAATTTTGTGTTAAACTTGCTCTTTTAAGGCTTTTGTTTTGGTCCTTGGGTTTTGTTTTATCAACGAGAGGTGTGTTTATTTGTCAACATCGAAAAACATATTTTAGAATGGTACAAGATATACTTAAAGGTTTTTTTTTTTTTTTAGAAATATACCTCCTGTTATCATTTCATTCATAGTTCAATAATATTGGAATACTTTGAAGGCTTCATTGAAAGAAACATAGTAGTAAAAATTGAAAATAAAACATAAAACAAATTGAAAATAAATATGATTAAAAATACAAATCACAGGTCAAATTTCAAAGTAAAAATTGAAATGAAGAGAAAATGATGCATTTATAGCTAATTCAGAACATTCGCTCAACCGGACAGTCGAGTGAAGTGTCAAATGCACGTTAGGATTGCATTCCCGCTCGAGCGGATAATCGAGCGAGTGTCAAGCGGAACTCTCTGGATGCATACCGCTCGAGTGGACGTCGAGCGGAACTTTCTGTTTCCACTTCGCTCGAGCGGACTGTCGAGCGAAGTGTTAAGCAACAGTCAAGCCAAGCCCCAAAAAATACATTTTCAGTAAGAAATCAAGCCAAACTCAACAAAAACTCGTAATTGAAAAGCTGTCATGCATTAGTTATATATTTGAAGGGTTTTTAAGAATATAAAAACCCACAAAAATCTTGAGATTAGGGATATATATATATATATAAAGAGAAACATGCACCCAGTTCATGTGTGCAAATAATTATAAACTCATTGAGAAGAGAGGGGCATGTGGATTAGGAAAGACAAAAATGAAAGGCTGTAATTTTTCTCAGACTCTTCTCCTATTATAAAGCCAGAAGAAACTGCATATGAAGAAACAAAACAAAAGAAGTACATTCGACAAATCCTTAGAGAAATGCAGAGGAGAAACAACAATATTTAATAGGTTATTTACCTGCGCAAGAGAGAGAGAGAGAGAGAGAGAGAGAGAGAGAGAGAGAGCTTGAGTATTCTGAAATGGAGCCAGCGGCTGTGTAGAGCTAAAGAAGAAAGGTAAACCGTAAACCAACTAAATCGGGTATTGGGTAATTACCCGACCCAACTTGATCCGAATAAAAACGGTTCGGAAGCTCAACATTCCTACTCGTTTTAAAACGGTTCGGGTATTTTTGGGTCGGCATAATCGGGTATTCGGTTCGAGTCGGGTATTTCGACTTAAATGTTCGGCCCTGATCGGTGCATTTTGAATGTCAAGTGAATGAAGAGCAAAAACAAGAGTGGAAGGAGATATATGATTATATATAGTTTAAAAGTCACATATCTAGTCATTGAAATGTACGAATAATATAATAATAAATTGAAGAGAAATGATATTTGCAAACTTAAAATGTGCAAATTTCATGCATTCACTTTAAAAAAAAAAAGTGGATAAATCTAGAATGAATATGAAAAAATGATTTTTTTTTGAATGATAAATCTCATTTTTTTCAAAGAGAATGTACGGAATTTGCATATTCTAAAATTGTATTTAACATTACTCTAAATTGAATAAAATAGAAAAAGAAGGCAAGTGTGGGAGAAATGGGAGGATTCATAAGAGCATATTGTTTTTCGAAGGGGACACAATTTTTTAATAAGCTAGGTTTTATAGAAAAAAATAGGTTAGGAGGTGAATTATCTTGTGTCATATCCATGTGTAATGGATTACAAGGAAGTCAAACACGTCTTATATAGCTAGGGATGTAACCAGTCTAGTTTGATCCGGTCTTGAATATATTTAAAAATTGAACCGATATACACTGGTTTTGATATTTAAATAACTGATACCGTACCGATTACACCTTTAAACCGGTACTTCCAATTTTACTTGTTGTAGTCTTATTTGGTCAAATTTTTCCTATATATATATATATAGCATATATAATATGCTATATATTATATTATAATATATATTATAATTGTATTATAGACTATAGTGATATATTATAGTATATTATAATATATAGTGATATTGTATTAGTATAACTACTAATACTATAAACTATAGTGATAATATATAGTTATTTATATAGGATTTTAAAATTTAATGTTATTTTAATTAGTTATTTAACATATAATACAATATCATTTTATATATAATTATATGTATTAGATGTACAAATTATATATAATATAAAAAATAGTTTATATAATATAAAAGAATAAAAAATATATGTTTTATATGAACTGGTTTTGTCCAGTTCAATCTGGTGTTAGAAAAATGAAAACTGGAACCGGATCGGTTTTAAAAAAAATGAAATTAGTACCAGACTGAACTAATTTACCTGTTCACCGGTTTCTTTTTTTACTCCTATGTTTAGCTAGTGATAGTACTTAAGATAGCTCATGAGTTGCTAATACAAAGAAGTCAACCATCCAAACACAATTTCAACATAAAGAGTGGAGAGGAGGAGAAAAGTTGGCCGGATAGATGTAGGGAGGTGGAATGTAATAATCAATTCAGCCTTAACTTCCCTTAACTTCATCATTAAATGGTCGAGAAAAATAAAAGTGAATTATTAAGCGAGCTAATGGTGAAACCAAAACACTTGCATTACTATTATTAAGTGTCAATGCCACTAACGTTCTCCTTGCGTCTCTTTTTAAGTAGAGAATCTTTGTGTTCTCTCTAGAACGAAAACCAATCATTCCAAGTGTCATTGTCGAAAAGGAAGGTGTGAGTCTTGGCTTCACATTCCTCTCAATTTCCTTTTCCTCTTCATTTCCACCATTTTTTTTTTTTGTGTATATGCTTCTATAGTAATGTTTTTCTACCAATTCAGATTTTCTCAAATCTGTAACACTCCGGCCATGAATAGTCGACATGTACCCCACCATGATGTTTTCCTCCTGTCGATCTACTGGGATGATGCGAAATTACACCCAAAATGTCGGCCCGTGACCCTCATGCGTGGCTTGTTTTTGCTCTTGGTCCTTTACATGCCATTGCACTCCGACAGCTCCGCCAGCAGACTCTTCACCCTCCGATCCTTCAGATTGACCTAACCCTACCTTCATTCCACAAGCATGTGGTTCTCATGCGCCACTCCAGATGTGTGGGTTGACTTTTCCACTGCTGCATATCTGCCATTCCAATACCAGTCTATTTGGGTTATTGATTTCCCTAACCAGTGATCTTGTAAAAGAAACTAAAAACCTCATCACAAATACCTCAAAACTTTCAATTACAGTGCATTCGCTTGCACCATTTCCAGCAGTGACTTATCTTCAAAACATCTTTTAAAATGATTCTCTCTTTGTAGAGCTTGAGTAGAGACTAAAATCTCATAACCCGTTTTTTTCCCTTTTTTTTTTTCCACTACTTTTGCATTGTAATTGTTGTTTTGAGGTATTTTGTTGGGGAAATCCACCATCTCTAACATGTATCATATTTTATTTGAATGAAGTTTAATTGGTTAGAAAAAAAAAAAGGGTGCCAATGCCACTATATTGCACTATCATGTCTAACCATCATCGCTCCAAGGCATGCAAAAAACGAAATCATGCAAAAACATGTGAGAAATTACACTAATATTTTGTGTTAGAGGGGAAAATTAAATTCAAAAGTAAAGATTATAAATAAATAAGATTATTCATTAAACACTTAGAATTTTGATAAAAAATAATAAAAGTTTTAAATTTATAAATTGATATGGATATATAAAGTAGGTCAAGTCCCATTAATTTATAAATTTATTTATTTTACAAAATTCAATGGGAATCACCTTTTGTGAATGAATAATTTTTGGGTGACACTACAACCAATATTTTCAGTACCTTACCGTACTGGTCATTGGTCCGATACGGATATGGTATCTGTTTCGTACCGGCTGGTACCGACCGTTTCGGCCTGTACCGGCCTGCGTACAGACCGATATTTCGGCCTTTAGTTTTTTTTTTTTTTTCATTTCTTCAAATTGTAAACTCATTTTTTAACTCCCAATTTAGATCAGACTATTTATAATTTATATATATATATATGTATTCATGTATAATTTCTTCATATATAGACTATTATTTTGAAATATAATTTATATATATGTATTCATGTATAATTTCTTCATATATAGACTATTATTTTGAAATATAATTTATATATATATATTCATGTATAATTTCTTCATATATAGACTATTATTTTGAAATATAATATATATATATATGTATTCATGTATAATTTCTTCATATATAGACTATTATTTTAAAATATAATTTATATATATGTATTTATGTATAATTTCTTCATATATAGACTATTATTTTGAAATATAATTTATATATATATTTATAAATATAATTTATTCATATATCGACTATCCCGAAACGGTACACGAAATGGTACCGGTACCGAAATATTTCATTCCAGTGCCTTGACTGGTACGCCATCTGGTACAGTATTCAAAACATTGACTACAGCTCCTAGCTTCTGCTACCATTAGTTATTTTAATGTGTTTTATTTTTTTATATTTATTTTTTGATAATTTTAAATATATATTTTTTTAAATTTATAATATCATTAAAAATATTTTCTTAATTATAAAATTAAAAAATTAAATAAAAATTACTAGGATAACTTCCAACGGAAGTGAAAGAGGTGGCTTTACTATTATTCAAATTTTTTTAATATTTGCTTTCATAAGAATTAAAACATCAAACTGGGCCTCCGTTTGGTTACATATATGAGATGAGATGAGATATTTTGAATATTTTTAAATAAAATATTATTATAATATAATTTTTTAATATTAATTTTATATTAAGATTTGAAAAAGTTAAATTATTTATTATATATTATATGGAGATTTAAAAAAATTATAATGATTAGATAAGATGAGATAAAATTTTTAATTTTGGTTAACTAATCCAATTTGACAGGTTTGACAAATGGGGTAAAATATAAAATTTTAATCTCATTTCAATCATTATAATTTTTTTAAAATTTTTAAATAAAATATAATAAATAATTTGAATTTTTTTTTAAATTTAAATTTAATTTTTTTAAATATTAAAATAATATTAATTTTAAAAAATAATATTTTAAATTTTCTTTTAAAACTTAAAATTCTAATGCCACTTGTCCAATCCTACCCTTTATCTTTTTCGCCTGGATTCTGAGAGAGACGGTGTCACTTCTCTTACCCAAGAAACCAACCGTTTTACTTTTCACACCTCCTCCCCCTACCACAGCCCCATCCGTCGGACAGATCACACCCGAGGATCTTTCTCGCTTCTATCTGTACTCGGGTTCGCCACGATCACAGTCATAATCGGCAATGTCGAGCCCTAGACCAGCTCCACCAGTACATTCACCCCAAGACTCTTGGGACTCCATGCTTCCGGGCCCTCCGAGCCGCAATAACTTCGGATCCTCTGACCTCAGCCCCTCCGGCCTCCTCGCCTTTCCCTCCGGCAGCTCCATTTCTGTCCTCGACTCTCGCTCTCTCCAGCTTGTTTCTACCCTCCCGCTCCCTGTTCCCCCTTCCACTTCTTCCAATTCTCTCTCCCCATTCGTTACCTCCGTCCGCTGGACCCCTCTCCCCCTCCGCCGCGACCTCCTCTCCACTGAACCTTCCTCCTCCCACCTCCTCCTCGCCGCCGCCGATCGTCAAGGTCGCATCTGTCTTCTCGATTTCCGCTCCAGATCTCCGGTCCTCTGGTTCGAAACTGATCCCGCTTCCAAATCCGGCGTCCAGGATCTCTGTTGGGTCCAGGCTCGATCTGATTCCTGCCTCCTCGCCTCCATCAACGGCCCCTCCACTCTCTCCCTCTACAACATCTCCTCCGGCCGCTGCGTCTTCCAGTATGAAGCCGCGCCCGAGTTCCTCTCCTGTCTCCGCCGTGATCCTTTTGATTCCCGCCACTTCTGCGTACTCGGCCTCAAGGGTTTCCTCTTATCCGTCAAAGTACTCGGCGAGACCGAGGCTGATATAATTCTCAGGGAGCTTCAGATCCCCACCGATTGCGCCGAATTGCAGAAATTGGAGAGAGATGCCTCCGCCTCCACTAACGGTTCCAATTCCTCGTCGCCGGCTTCGGCGTTGTTTCCTCTTTACATGGTCAGGTTCGCGTTCTCGCCGCAGTGGAGGCACATTGTTTTCGTGTCATTCCCGAGGGAATTGGTGGTGTTTGACATGAAGTACGAGACCGCGCTCTTCACCACTGCGCTGCCTCGTGGCTGCGGCAAGTTTCTTGACGTCTTGCCCGATCCGAATAAGGACCTACTCTATTGTGCTCATCTTGATGGGAAGCTCAGTACTTGGCGCCGTAAAGAGTGAGCAATATTTTTTACCTTTTTTTTTAGAATATGGTTATAATCTACACTAGGCTTCAGTCATCTTATCTACCATGTTTCAAAATTTATGATACCAAGTTCTGCCACTATACGATGTTGAAAGATCAAAGGGATTTAGCTGTACATGAACAATTCGTGAGTTTCCCACGGAAGAATAGTCGAAATAATATTCATCGATCTAAGAAGCATTAATTAGGACAATCGCTAAGATAGGTGGCTCAGTTTACGTCACTGCCTTATGACCAGAATGCTTACTACTAAGTGATCTTTAGCAGCAATGCTTGGAACGAGGTTATACCATGTTCCAATATAAAAACACATGTCACATCCCTTTATTTTTGTAATTCACCTGGCCACTGCGATCCCTAGTCTTGTTCAGGGTCTGGCATGGCCCGTATCTAGGATTTAGGGGCCACTTTGTACAAATGCTACTTCACCTCTTAGCTAGCAACTCGGGAAAGTAGGTTTACTATATGATTTTTTTCCATTAGTTAATTTAATATGCCATATTAGGGGTGAAAACTGACCCTATTGGTGCGGTGACGTGTTTTTCAAGGGTGATACCAACCGAAACCGGCCGATGAAGGGGGATAAAATTGGCCGGTGTAGTTTTGGCTGGTGACCATCGGTTCAACGGTGTTCATGTCGGTTTACACTTCAGAACACCCATTAAAAAATTTCACAACAAAATCATTACAAAAACTACAAAAATTAAAAGAACCTCATCAACAAATCTCACAAAAAAATAATTCCAAGAACCCCATCAACAAACCTCAATTGAATCGGAGATGAGAGAATATGAGAGAGAGAGTTGAAAGCCTGAAAGTTTGAAATGGCACAAATGGATAGAGGGAGAGAGGGACGACAATTGAACAAAAACCCCATCAACAAATTTTAAAAGGATCGATGGCATCGGAGAGAGAGAGAGAGAGAGAGAGAGAGAGAGAGAGAACGGCACGCTAAGGGGAAGGGGGCTCAGGCGGCACCGTTTGGTGTATTAAACCAAATGGTGTCATTTCATATGTATTTTTTCAAAACTGTGGGTATAAAATGATGTCGTTTAAATCATTTAAGTAAAACAACATCGTTTTACCTAAGATATATATAAAATAAATATTTATTATATCGGCCGATTCTGCGGTTTGAACCTGGTTCAGACCGGGACCGAACTGGCTGACATCAGTTTCTTGTATTTCCTACCGTTGGCTAAGTGGTTCTCCACCAGTTACGGACTCCGGTGGCCATTCCCATTGGCGACGGTCGGACCCTTCTGTTCCTGTACAGCCCTACCACATATTGAGTATAGGAAGGTGGTGAATAGTATTGCGCATTACTTGGAAGGAGAAGTTCTTGCCCTTTATAATGATATATAGGGCTCTAATTGCAACATTGACTAGTTCTTTTGAAGCATGGGTATAGATGTGGTTTAGGCCTTCCTTGGGTCTTTACAAATAATATTTGAGCCAAATGCAACTAGAAGTGGACCTGAGCTGTGCTACCCATGATGGAATGACTAGATTTAAGAGTGGAGCCTTGGTCTTGGTGGTATGCTCCCTCCAAGTCTAGGATTCACCCTTGGTTGCAAACAATTTCTAAGGACTATCGGATTGGAGGAATTTCTCCTTAAATTTCTCGACGTGCACTTGAGGGAAACTCATTGCCGAGGGCCTAAGCACCCCCTCAATTAGTCGGGACTATCAAAAAAAAAAAAAATTGAAGGGGATATTGTAATTCCATGGATTGAGTAGAGGAAGGTGGTCTCATTTTGCTAGGGAGGAAAGAGTTCTTGCACTTTATAATGATTTTGGGATCTCTAATTGTTGCAGCTTGGGCCTTCATTAGGTCATTTAATTGAAAGAGTTGTTGACTATGATAGAGCTTGGGTTTGAAGAGTTCTTTTTTTGATAGGCTGGGTCAGAAGAGTTGCTTTGTAGATATTCATGTGTTTCTTTGAGAAGGAAAATTCAGTTCATTTAAAAGAGTCCGGTTTCCCAAAAGAAAGAAACTTAAGCCTACTAGAAAACCAAATGATTTTTCATTAATTTCATCTTTGGAATGTTAGGTATCATAAGGCACCTATTACTTGTAGAAAAAAAGGCACCTAACTTTTTATTGATATTAAGTTGGAAATGTCAATGTCTTTGCTGAGATGATTTTTGAGGTACTTAAAGAAGCTAGTAAAGACATTGTGAATTTACGTGAGAGTAAGTTGGAGATTTCTGATTAAGTTGGTTATGGGCATCTTGGATGCTATGAGAGGGGTCTTATCATTTAGCTACCAGAGTTCTGAACGTGTCCTGAGACTAGATAATACTGAGTAAAGATACTGCCACTGCTGGAAATACTTCACACTGCAGTTTACTTATCCAAAAAAAACCTGCACTGCGTTATCTTTATGTTAACAGGTGTATGTTCATCTCTACAACTAGAAGCTTCTGAATGTTATATTAAAAATCTTAATACTTTGTGTCAATTCAATAGAATCGTTCATTACTAAAAAAATACTTTGTATCAATTGATTTTTTAACTTAATTTTTGTTTTCTTTGAGATAATCATAAAACTGATTAGATGGCAAATGTTTTCTGGTCCAAGGGAATATACTTACTTGAATATTGTCACAGACGAGAGCAGATACACATAATGTGCTCAATGGAAGAGTTGATTCCCTCAATAGGCACATCTGTCCCTTCTCCTTCAATTCTTGCTGTAATCATCTGCCAATCAGATTCTACCTTCCAAAATGTTGGCAAGCTCTATTCTGATGTACCTCATTCTTCTTCTCCAGATGTGGATTTTGATTCACCTTTTGATTTTTGTGATGAACCACTACTTGTTTCTAAGACACATTTAATCTCCATTTCTGATGATGGAAAAATTTGGAACTGGCTCTTGACTGCTGAAGGGGCTGAAAGCATGCAGAAGGACGATACAAACTTGGGCTTGGTTGCTGACGTCAGTGAAGCACCAGTTCCAGAGACCAATGCTAGCATGGTAGTTTCGTCTACTGGTGGACCTGCGATGGAAGCAGGTAAGCAACTGAAGTGTCTGGATGGTAGCAGAAGCGGCCCATCAAATTCTACCTTGGAAGATATGTCATTTAAGGTTTGTATAATTATTTTCTTTGACAGTCCTTTTTATTTTCATATCTGTCAATGCTGTCACAAGCTAGATAAAAGGAGTAGCATTATGACATGAACTACGGGAAAACCCAATTATTAAGTATAAGCTCTCTCTCTCTCTCTCTCTCTCTCACACACACACACACACACACACACACACACGCACACACACACAAACACACACACTTAGGTAGAAAGAGAGTATTCAAAGAGAGCTTAAAAGCTTTATTGCCAAAGACCACCAGTACAGGAATGAAGTATTCTAGAACTTTTGTCCCACACTGAAATTTAATGAATGTTATTTAATTGGGCTTGGTTATCTCTTATCTCTAGCCCAATATTTGGAAGTACTAACATGGAGCTTTTGGATTGACTATTTGATGGGGCGTTGATGTGCATTTGTTACTTTATTGTGGTATAAGTTGCCTAAGATTTTTGGCATTTCTTTTTGTTTGTGTCAAGATTGCATCCTAGGGTGGACATAGCACCTTATTTTTTCTTATTTTTGGTGTTGTTTATCCTTTGAAAAATGCTATCACTGATGAATATCATTATTTTCTTTTGTCTGGGCATTTTCTTTATTTTTTCATCCATACTTACAAGTCATGTCACTTATGCAGATTAGCTTAGTTGGACAGCTTCAGCTTCTTTCTTCCACTGTGACCATGCTGGCCGTACCTTCCCCTTCTCTAACAGCTACTTTGGCCCGTTAGTATCCTTACGTATAATTTTATTGAATCCACTACAATTTGGTGTGATTTGAAAAAAAAAATGGCAATGCTTTGTATGCTGATTAGTATGATTTATTAAAGGTGGCGGAAACTATCCTGCTGTAGCTGTTCCACTGGTTGCTTTGGGAACTCAAATTGGGACAATTGATATCGTTGATGTTTCTGCCAATTCTGTTGCTGCAAGTTTTTCTGTTCATAATGGAATGGTTAGAGGATTACGGTGGCTTGGAAATTCTAGACTGGTCTCATTTTCTTACAGTCAGGTGGATTATCTTTGATTAGGATTTATTTTTTTGTTTAAAAAACTTATAAAAAAAATATGTTCTATTTATATGTCATTTGTTTCAGCACACCCCCATTCTTTCCCCTACCACTTTTTTCCTGTTTCCTTTTGCTTCGCTTTATTTTGTTTTGCATTATTAAAATTTCTTGATTTGCATCTTTTCTCGCTGCCAGGCATCTAGGGTGATGATTTTCTCACTATCCTCTAGTTATATGAAATTTCTTCATTTTTCTTAAAACATTTCCATGTCCATTACTACACTTTATGCTTATGTGAACGCTAACTTTTGTTGATCCAGGTGAATGAAAAATCCGGAGGCTACATCAATAGGCTTGTTGTTACCTGTACTAGAAGTGGCCTGAATAAAACTTTTCGGGTTTTACAAAAGCCAGAACGTGCTCCCATAAGAGCTTTAAGGGCTTCTTCATCTGGAAGGTTGGCTCTGAACCATGGGTTCTCTTATCTTTATTTTATGCCCATCAATTTAACATCTTATATTTGAATTTGTGTGATTTCGTTGGTCCTTATTCATGCAAAAGTAATATATTCTAAGCTTGTCATCTGTAGCTTAGAGGTAAAAACCTTTTCTATATTGTGTTGGTTTGGTTTGATAACCTAAAAGAACTAAAATAGGACAGAGTTGTGATTTCTCTTTGTTGATGAAAACCATGCATGAGGCGTATACAAGAGCAACGCTTATACTTTTTAGGCTAGGAATAGAAGGAAGTCATGCATATTTATGCCATTTAAGTCTATTAAGATCAACAGATGAAATAAAGTAGTAAAGAAAAACATTCTAAGCTCATCCATTGGCCAGTCGCGATCAATTGTCTAAGTAGGTAGGGAGGGAAACATTCAAATTATAGTCTGAGTACGTAGGTAGGAATGTAATTGGGGACACTTGAGCATGGATCTATATATATATATAATTGTTGGATATTTGCTACTTACAAATCTGGAACAGATTGTACCAAATGGGTATTGAAAAAGGGAAAGAAAAAAAATTTGGAATGTTGAAAAATGTTAAATAATTGTTTGGCAAGCATTTCTTTTTCTGTCAGAGCTGCTGTTGGTAGGTTATGTTTATTTAGGAAGGACTAACAGTGTTACACTATAAAATATGTAGGAGCCACATCCCATCAATGAATAGTTGATGATTTACCTGATCCATGTGATGGGGACATGTTGCATGAGTTCGGGGTTTAACTGGGTTAAAGATGTGTTGGGCTTGTACGGTCTCTGGGATTTCTTGTCATCAAAAGTGTTACATCATAAAATATTTTCAAAAACTAGTGTGCAGTTTTAGGGAGAGTCGTGTTCAATGAACATCTTGGAAAATATTGAGTAAATGGAAATGGAAAATCTATTCGACAAATATTTATCTATGATCTTAAGATAGTTGCTTAGGGTTCATATAATTGATCAGTAGTATTTTTTATGTCATATTTGTTTCCATAGGAACTTAATAGAAAATTTTCTCTCTGTACACTCATAACTTTTCTCTCCGTACACTCTGCTATGAACTAGATCAGAATCATTCTCGACGAGTCCATAAGAAGTGATTCCATTTTTTTCATCGGGTCCGGGTAGAGACCAAAGGTCTTGAGCGACCGATCCGGCAGAACAACTCAAAAGATAAAGAAGTATCGTTAATTTCTTCATGCTCGTTCCAAGTTTGAAGTACCATTTGTACAAATAAGAATTCCCTTCGTTACATGATTTTTTCTTCATATAGAGAGTTACAGGATCTATGGAGCAATTACTTAGAAGTACGTTTTGTGCAACAACCCTTCCTATCTGATAGAAAAGGATCCCATGATCATGAACCGATCTTACCTGGGATCGCAAATCCCAAGTTTGTCTATGAAGAGCAAATCTAATTATATTAGTGTCTATAATGAATTTCTTCTGTGTGGCATTACTTGAATGCTACTGCAGGTACACGCGAAGAAATGATCAAAATGGCTGTATTTGCCTGAGAATTGGGAGTTCCTATCGTAATGCATGACTACTTAACCGGGGGATTTACTGCAAATACTAGCTTGGCTCATTATTGCCGAGATAATGTTCTACTTCTTCACATCCATCGTGCAATGCATGCAGATATTGATAGACTAAATCTCGATAAGGAAAAGTGAACTTTTTTTCATGGTGATGCTTCTGTTTGTTGAGATGAGTTTTTGAGTCTAGAGTGGTATGGAGCATTCAATATTTGTAGTTATTGAGTCTAAGGAGTTTGAGGCTTTTAGAGATGGTAGACATGTGCGTATAATTGAGAGAGGGAGAAGTGGTTACAGAGATTTGCTTGGGTTTAGGCACGGCATGATGGTTCATTAGAGCCCTGGAGGATTGTTTGAAGACTGGGAGAAAGGTGTTTTATGCTGCTCATAGGGAAGGAGGCAGGGGATACGTTGTGCAACGCTGTTTTAACTCCAGGGGCTGTTATATGGAGTTGGTGGAGTATGGTGGAGTATGGTGGAGTATGGTGGTCATCGGATTTTTATTATTATTCCAGAGGATAGGGATGGCAGGGAGTGGAGTAAGTTGGTGGAAGCATTGAGGGAGGCTGGAAGAGGTTCTGCTATTCCGCCACCACTTGAGAATGTGGTTGCTATTTCGTAGCAACCAGTTGCTCGGTCGTATAGGGAGGCTCTTCAACAACCTAGAGAAAGTATTAGGTTGGGGGCTAGTTCTGACAAATTGGCTTGCCCGAGAGGTGGTGTAGATCTGCTAAGAAAAAGTAGCGAAACCGATCCAGTAGGTTCCCAAAGCCTTGAGGGAGATAGTAGGGATGTGGTCAGTCTGAAAGTGGAAATGGAGGAACGCGTGCTGCTGGAGCTAAAGAATCAATTAGAAGTTAAGCAGGACAAAGTTAATTGGCTTATTAGGCGGGCTGAGGAGAATAGAGGGATGGGCTTGGGCTTGTGTTGGGATCGGAATGAAGTCCAAAGAAGGGATCCTTCAAGCAGCCATGCCCCTATGGGCTCCTCTAGAGGGTCTTAGTCAGATGGGTTGAAGGGGAAGGCCAAAATAGATGGGCCGGGTATATGCCAAAGCCCGAGAAAGGCATGGAGAGAAAAGGGGTGTCGAATCCCCGAAATACAGACGTTCAATATATCGGCTAATCCGAAATCCTCCATTTCGAAGCCGATATTTGGGCCGAGTGCCCTAGGCATAGAAATTGTCGGTGATGCCTAGAGAGGTAGTTGGTGGTCCGACGGAGGCTTCTTAGGCATTGGCTGTGGAAGAAGGGGAGTTTGTGGGGTATACCGTAGATGGAGCAAGGATGGAGGGTGAGTGTCAGAACAAGCAGAAGAGCCAGGGGAGTCCTGGTAAGACACAGAATATGCCGGGGAGCTCTGATTTGCCACATAAAATGCCGATGGTGGGAGAGGAGCTTCTTGCAATGGTAGAAAGTGATGGGCTGCCACTAAGTGAAGGTCAGAGCATGTCGATGAGCTCTGATATGCCATAGAAAATGCTGATGGTGGGAGAGGAGCTGCTTGCAGTGGAAGAAAGTGATGGGCTGCCACTGAGTGAAGGTCAGAGCATGCTGATGAGCTTTGATATGCCATAGAAAATGCTGATGGTGGGGGAGGAGCTTCTTGCAGTGGAAGAAAGTGATGGGCTACCACTGAGTGAAGGTCAGAACATGCCGATGAGCTCTGATATGCCACAGAAAATGCCGATCGTGAGAGAGGAGCTTCTTGCAGTGGAAGAAAGTGTAGTTATAGGGAGTGGGGATGTGATGGAGAAGGGAGAGCTAGAAGGGGAAGGATCTTTGATTCTTTTTGAGCCTTATAGAATCTCAATAGAGGGGGGGGGGGGGGTTCTCATGGGAGGAACCTTTCCTAATCAATATTGTGCCTCCTCTACCTCCTGATTGGGTAAAGAAAAAGGTGGAGGAATTGCAGAGTTGCGTGGGGATTTTGTGTGAGGGCTATGCTAACCAATTTAAGGCATTGCTAATAGCAATTGAGGCTGGCCACTACCAACTGGGAGCAGGACCAAAAAAAAAAAAAGGAAGGGAGTTGAAGCAGTTATCTTGGTCTATCAATTATGATGGACATGAGGGGAGTGCAAGCCGCGGTAGGAGCAAAGGGAGGGCTGGTATAGTTGAGAAGTGAAGCCCAAAATTCTGAGTTGGAATGTTGGGGGGCTGAATGAGATTAACAAGCGCCTCCGGATACAAGCTTTATTAAGACATTGGAAGATGGACATTATTTGTTTGCAGAAAATTAAGTTGAAGCTTGTCACAAGAAGAACTATATGGAGCTGTCAATATGTAGGATGGTCATACTTACCTTTGAAAGGGGCTTCGGGTGGAGTTTTGGTTATGTGGGATAAAAGGGTGGTGGAGAATTTCACGAGTTTGTGGGAGAATTTTTGGTGGGGTGTTCTTTTAAAAATATAGAGGATGGGTTTGTATGGGTATTTGCGGGGGTTTATGGTCCTGATTTGGATTGTGAGCGGCGGTTGCTTTGGGATGAGCTTGCAGGCTTGTGTTCTTGGTGGGAGGTTCCATGGTGTATTGGTGGAGATTATAATGTGACAAGATTTTCTAGCGAAAGATCGGGGGAGGGGCGACAAAACCATGCCATGCGGGAATTTTCAGATCTCATTTTTGAGCTGGAACTTATGGACTTACCTACTTGGTCTTCTAACCAAGCCTGGTCAAGACTGGACAGATTCCTTATATCTCCCTTATGGGAGGTGCATTTTCCAGATCTATGTCAGAAAAGACTTCCTAGGGTATGCTTAGACCATTTCCCCATCATGCTAGATTGTGGGGGAATCCTAGGAGGTAGAAGGCCTTTCAAATTTGAGAATATGTGGTTAAAAGTTGAGGGGTTTGTGGATTTGGTGAGGCAATGGTGGAGTTCCTATCACTTACAGGGTAATTCGAGTAATGTATTGGCTAGAAAATTGAAAGCTTTAAAGAAGGATTTGAAGGCATGGAATGAACATGTATTTGGTGATGTTATGCTACAAAAGAAGAGTTTATTCCAAAAGTTACAAAGCTTGGAGGGTATAGGAGATGAGAATATCCGAAAAAGACAAGTAGTTTCTGAATTGGAAAGAGTGATTCTAATGGAGGAAATTTCGTGGCGACAAAAGTCAAGGGCATTGTGGCTTAGGGAGGGGGATAAGTGCACAAAGTTCTCTCATCGTGTTGCAAATTCACACAGGAGGTTCAATACTATTGAGTCCATGAACATTAATGGAGGTGCATCTACGGATCAAGCAGTGATAACTGATCATGTGATTGGACATTTTGAACATTTGCTGTCATAACCTATTGCTTGGAGGCCTACCTTAGATGGACTAGCTTTTGAGTCCATTGATCATAGTAGTATGGCTTGGTTGGAGAGACCATTTGAAGAGGAAGAGGTGCTACTAGTTATCAGAAAAATGAATAAGGATAAAGCTCCTGGCCTGGATGGTTTTAGTTTGGCATTTTTTCAGACTTGTTGGGAGGTGGTGAGAGAGGATGTCATGTAGGTTTTTCGGGAATTTTTCACCTTTGATAAGTTTGAGAAGAGCTTAAATGCTACTTTTATTGCAATCATCCCAAAAAAGGCGGTGCTATAGAGGTAAAATATTTTAGGCCTATTAGTCTTGTGGGTAGTATATACAAGATACTATCCAAAGTCCTTGCTAATAGAATGAGCACCGTTATGGACAAGATTATCTCTAAGTTTCAAAATGTCTTTGTGCGAGGGAGACAAATATTGGACTTAGAACTTATAGCGAATGAGTGTTTGGACAATAGGATATAGTTAGGGGTACCAGGTATTTTGTGCAAATTAGATATGGAGAAGGCCTATAATCACGTTAATTGGGATTTTCTGTACTATATGTTAAGCAGATGTGGTTTTGGGGAATGACGGAGGATGTGGATAAGGCATTGTGTGTGAACGGCTCGTTTCTCGGTTTTGGTAAACCCTCGGATCCGGTGGGCTTCTTTAGTAGTTCATAGGGACTAAAACAAGGTGATCCTTTATCACCTTTCCTATTTGTACTAGTAATAGAGGCTCTAGCTAGAATGGTGTCGGCTGCAGTTGAGGGTGGGTTTTTTTTTTTTTTTTTGTCCTGGCTTTCAGTGGGAGATACTCATGGATCCACCATTATTTCCCATCTTTTGTTTGCTGATGACACATTTCTGTTTTGTGAGGCAAATGCAGGACATATACAATCTTTGAAGTCCATCCTACTTTGTTTTGAAGCGGTATCCGGTTTGAAGATAAATCTTGCTAATACGGAGATGGTAGCGGTTGGTGAGATGAGCAACATTAGGGGGCTAGCTAACATTTTGGGTTGTGTGATTGCTTCGTTGCCATTGAAGTATCTTGGTTTTCTGTTGGGGGCTCCTTTCAAAGGTAAGACTATTTGCGAGGATGCGGTGGAGAAATTAGAGCGTAGGTTGGTTAGGTGGAAAAGGTTGTATTTAATTAGTGGGCGCGGCTTCCACTTATCAAGAGCACTTTTTCCAACCTTCCTACATATTACTTGTCTCTCTTTCCTCTCCTTGCTAGCATTGCAACCAGAATAGAGAAAATTCAATGTGATTTCCTGTGGGGTGGAATAGGTCATGAGTTTAAATTTTATCTAGTGGGGTGGGATAAGGTGTGTATCCCTTTGAGAGATGGAGGCTTGGGGTCTGTAATGTGAGGGCCTTTAACAAGACATTATTAGGGAAATGGTTATGGCGCTATAATAATGAGAGGGGAGCCTTATGGAAGGGGTGATTGACACGAAGTATGGATGTGCACGGGGGGGGGGGGGGGTGGTGTTCTAGAGAGGGTAGGGGGGCCTATGGGGTGGGGTTATGGAAGTATATAAGGCTGGTGCTCTTTTGCTAGTAATACCTGGCCATGTTTGGGGGATGGCAGTAGGGTCAGTTTTTGGCATTATGTGTGGGTGGGAGACACAGCTTTGAAAGATGCTTATCCTACTATTTTCAAAATTGCACGGGAAAAAGAAGCTAGGGTGGCTTATCTGTGGGTAATATAGGAGTGGAACATTAGTCTTACTCGGGATGCACATTGGGAAGTGGCTGGTCTTATGGAGTTTCTTAGCCTGTTGTACAGCCATTGCTGCCACAAATGAAGATAAGATGGAATGGAGACTTTCTAGGAAAGGAAATTTTTCTGTAAGCTCCATCTATGAGGCAGTTACCATGCAACAAAGGCACAACTTTCCACCTTGAGGAGTAAAGCACCTACTAAGGTTGCTTTCTTTGTTTGGACAACAGCTTTAGGGAAGATTCTAACTGTGGACAACTTAAGAAAACGAGGCCTTATAATCCCAGAATGGTGCTGTATGTGTAGAAATAGTTGTGAATCGGTGGACCAACTACTTCGACATTGTGAGTTTGCTCGGGAAATTTGGAATTACTTCTTTAGCAAAATGGGTATAGCATGGGTAATATTGGGAAGGGTGGTGGAATTACTAGCTAGCTGGAGAGAGATCACTGGGACACCACAAATTGAAGCCGTGTGGAGGATGGCTCCTTTATGTATTCTTTAGTGCCTTTGGATTGAAAGAAACGTTAGACATTTTGAGGATTCTAAACGCTCATTGGAAGAGTTTAGGAGGTTTTTTTGGAAGACTTTATTTACGTGGGCCATTGCTTTAGATTTGAATGGTCTCAACTTCCATGATTTCCTTGTAACTGTTCCTAGTGCTTAATTAGGTTTATTCACATATATACTTCTAGCGTACCTGGGCTATGCCTATCTTTACATCAATAAAATTTCTTATTACTTATCCAAAAAAAAAAAATTGATCAGTAGTTGTTATATCTTCATTGACGAATTTTCCATGTATAAATTTTTTATTGATATTCTTTGACTTGTACAGACTGATATTGTCTTGAAGAGCTGATATTTCATTGAAATTGTACTTTCATTTGGTGCTGTATCTCTTCTGATTTCTTAAATGATCGTGCCCTTATTTTTGGTGTTTGTAACTTCATCTGCAGTTTGAGGTAATATTGTGTCTAATCATGTTAGCAAATTTGCAGATATCTTCTAATTTTGTTTCGTGATGCGCCTGTAGAGGTTTGGGCAATGACAAAAGCGCCCATCATGGTAATTTGGCAGCTACCTTTCTTTCCCTCCTCCTACTTAAAATGTTGTCTAATGAGTGAAGTCATCTATGGAGTATGGGACTATGGGGGACTATGGGTTTTGGACGACAAGATTATATGAATCTGCAACTACTGTTGTTTGAATGTATCTATTTGGTTATATGCTTTGGAAGGTTTGAGGTATGAATGACATTCATGACATAGTGTATGTGGTCAGTAATATTATGTGTTTTGGTCACCTTGGAGACGTAATGTCCTTTATTTTATTTTAATTTACTTATCATAAAATATTATGTGTTTTGGTATTTGCCAACCATCGCATCTAAGGCTCCTTTCTTCCCAAGTGTTTCATAACTCAAGGTTCACGAAAGAAAAATTTGAGCACAATAGCATGAAAATCAGAATCCTTTAGGCAGAAAGGTTAATAATATTTTCTTGTTAATACTCCCTGAGGTTGATATCTCAGTCACAGTATTATGGATTGATTGATTTAGTTTCTTTTGTGGTTTACGTGGAAACTGAGTGCCAGATTCTTTTGCAAAGAGTGCTGTAAGCATCCCCCTCTTTTGACAAGTAGACCTTTTTGCCATTTTTGCATTAGTAAGTCTCTATATGTCCATGTTGTATGTACCTGGCATTCCTCATTGGTGTCCCCCCACTGCCTAGATAGCAAAGGGATTGGGTAGCTGTGTGTATCTTGTTGCTCTCTATTTTTATCGGAGTGGGAGTTGTTCTGATGTTTCTCAAGATGAGCTCGGTAGTTTACCTAATTTTTTTAGGGTATGCTCTTAGATATGCTTTTATTAGGTTTTTAACAAGTAACCTCATTTTAATATTGTAGTAAAATTTTCAGAATGTAGGTACCACAAATTCATTCCAAGAGGCATGCGATTTTAGTATATGTTATTCTTTTTTTTTTTTATAAGTAAAAATATTTTATATTTCAAAAGGAGTAACCAAGTACACTGAACGTATACAAGAAAACACTTAGCCCATAATAAAGCGCCCCTAATGACCCAAAAAAGCCCGAGCAAAATAACCCAAAATACACTAATCCCAAAACTACCCAAAAAATTACACTGAACCTCAACCCCTTGTTTCCCGTATAACTAATACCCAAGCCAAACCCCAACCCCAACCCCTTGTGTTTCCCATCTTCACATTGCCCTCCCTTTAGACTTTCCTCTAACTGAGCTACCTCCCTTAGTGTCATAGTTAATTGCCTAAGAAAGACGCTATAACTCCCTATTTTTCTTGAAACTTTTGGTTTCAAGCGTGTGGCTTGCCTCGATCGCGGTGATTAGTTCATTGAACTGGTCTTCGCATCCTTCATGTGAAATCCCCACGAAAGGCAGAATCTCGTTGACTTTAGGTAGAATCCAATCGGCTATCGGAGGAAAAGAGACCAGGGGAGCAACATTATCCTCAGACACATTAACCAATTGCATTCCCAATTCTGGACTTTCTTCCACGCAAGGCACCAATGACAAGTCTCGTACCTCTTCATCAACTCCATTGTTTCTTTCCATCCCCATTAGAGCTTCTAGGGTGACAACAAGTCCCTTCACCTCAGGCAACCCTATACGTGCAACTTCAGCGGATCCTACATCTCCTTTACCATTTTCGAGCAAGGGTGTAACACCGCCTAACAGGTTATCCTGTGTTACCTGAGCCGAATGACATTCCATTACTGCATTCTCTACACCAATACCCGAAGAAGACCCCTCTTCAAATAACCTAGATTTCCTTTTGACCTTCCACGCTCTCCTGGATTTGATTATAGAGATAGGACCGAATGCGATTTTCCATTTTCCTTTATCTGAATATAAAGGAATCGGGCCTGTCTTAGTCTTAACAACCTTGTTGCCTCCAGCTGAAAGTGTGTCTATTTTGATAGACAAGAAAGCTATCGCTGTTTTCAACTCGACAAGTTGGGTTTCCGTATCCTTTAGAGAATTTTGGATCGCTTCAAGCTGGTTCTGAGCTTGCGTGATTTGCAGACCACTTTCACCGTTCCCCTTACTCTGAGCCACAGAAGCATGACCCATCTTCAGAGCTGCCGCATACGATCACTTCGCCACCGTGGATATGCTTCAGTCTTTGGTGTTATATGTTATTCTAAGCATTCATCTATTTTCTAGTGATTTTTTTTTTTTGGGTACCTTTGGATTGCTAATTAGGACTTGGATTTTTTTTTGCTATATCTGGTGGCAAAGTATCTATTTATATACTTATCCTCTATCATTGAGATTTCCCCCTGGATTGGAAAATTATATTCTTTTTTTTTTTTTTTTCCAGCTGATTGTGTTGAGGAATTTTTAATGCATAATATTTTTTGCCTTCACATATCTTGTATGGTCTTCCAATAAATTTTTTTGATTGGTACCGGGTGTCCAAGAACAACGTTCTAACTAATCCTAGGGGTGCACATGCTCTTGGCAAAGAGTTTCCTGCAAGTGCACCTCGGGTAATTTAAGGGAAAAATCCCCCAGTCTGATGGCCCTTAAAGATTGTTTTTTTTTTTTTTTTATAAGTAATAATCTTTATTGAATATGAAGAAACTAGGAAATGCCCAAGTACACATGAAGTATACAAAGTAGGACACCTAGTTACATTCTAGTGGACTATAAAGAAAATAGAAACTCATGAACATTCCCGCCCTTTAGAACAATAGCAGAAAACCATTGAAATAAAGAGAATACAAAAAAGTTCCAGATTTCCCCCAAACCATTAAAGCACCTCTCATTCCTTTCCGACCATAAACACCACATTAAGCACAAGGGCATCATCCACCACACTGCTGCCAGTTGAGCACTGTTGTGTGGTTTGTTCCAGCATGCAAGTACCTCCTCCACACTCCTAGGCATAACCCAATTTAGCCCAGTTCTACTAAGTATTCCAGCCCATAACTCCCCAGCCACCTCACAATGTAAAAGCAGGTGATCTATTGATTCCCCACTCTTTTTGCACATATAGTACCACTTTATGACAACCATAC
Organism: Carya cathayensis; assembly: GCA_011037825.1. Classification (NCBI taxonomy): domain Eukaryota; kingdom Viridiplantae; phylum Streptophyta; class Magnoliopsida; order Fagales; family Juglandaceae; genus Carya; species Carya cathayensis. Next base: position 1,238,901 of record QGSO01000196.1, read on the forward strand.
CTCGCTTTCTAAGGTTATCAATCGTTAAAATCTTCCCCTGAGCGGCTGTCCAAATGAAGAAAGCAACTTTAGAAGGTACTAACACCTTCCATATACTCTTCCATGGAAAGAAGGTTTGCTGTTGGATTGTCAAGGCCTTATAAAAAGATTTAACAGTAAACTTTTTACTCCCCGTGTGAGTCCACAACTGTCGGTTTCTCCCATTGACGCCTAGATTTATGGAATATAAATAACTGTAAAAATCTACCAGCTCTTCAAGTTCCCAATCCTGCGCATTTCTAATAAAGGTGATATTCCAAGTTACCGTCCCGTTGGCCCGACATAGCATTTCTGAAACTGAGGCTTGCTGATTTCCAGCCAAGTTAAATACTGCTGGAAATGTAGTACAAAGAGAACTCTCCCCACTTCATGCATCTAACCAAAAGCGGGTTCGTGCTCCATCACTCACCTCAAACTTTAGATGTTTTTCAAAAGCATTCCATCCTTTTCTTATGAATTTCCACAGGCTTACTCCACATGTCCCCCTACGCTCTAGAGAACACCATTCCCCCATGCACAACCATACTTTTGATCAATGACCTCCCTCCACAGCGAGTTCCCTTCCAAGTGATATCTCCACAGCCACTTCCCTAATAATGCCTTGTTAAACACACTCAAATTTCGTACCCCTAACCCCCCATTTGCAATCAGCCAAGTCACCCTTTGTCAACTCACAAGGTGAAACTTGAATTCCTCCCCCATGCCTCCCCACAAGAAAGCTCGGAACAACTTCTCTATCCGGTTTGCCACCTTCACTGGTAAAGGGAACAGGAAAAGAAAGTAGGTGGCAAGATTGGATAGGGTGCTTTTAATGAGAGTTAATCTTCCCCCGTTTGATAAGTATAGCCTCTTCCAACCTGTTAATCTTTTCTCAATCTTCTCTACTACTCCATCCCAAATGCTCATTGCTTTATAAGGTGCCCCTAAGGGAAGTCCTAAGTATTTTAAAGGAAGGGGTGTAATTTTACAACCCAATAGCTCCGCTGATGAAGTTATATTGTTCATGTCACCCACCGGGACCAACTCCGTCTTCTCCAAGTTCACCTTGAGCCCCGATACAGCTTCAAAACACAATAACAACGCCCTTAGGGCTCGAATCTGGCCACTATCTACATCACAAAGAACGAGGGTGTCATCCGCAAAAAGTAAGTGAGAAATGATGCGAACATTACTATTGCTTCCCACTGAAAAACCGGCGAGAAATCCCCCCCTTACGGCAACCTCCACCATGCGACTCAAAGCCTCCATCACAATAACAAACAAGAAAGGGGATAGTGGGTCTCCTTGTCTCAAACCCCTAGAAGACTGGAAAAAACCACACGATCTTCCATTCACTAGAACTGAAAACCGAGCTGTCAATACACAATGCTTGATCCATTCACACCACTTATCCCCAAAACCACATCTTCTAAGCATATAGAAAAGAAAATCCCAGCTCATATGGTCATAAGCTTTTTCCATATCTAGCTTGCAGAGGACCCCGGGGTTACCTTCCCTTAACCGACTGTTCAGACACTCATTTGCTATCAAGACTGAGTCTAAAATTTGACGGCCCCAAACGAAAGCATTTTGAGGTTTGGATAAGATACTATCCATCACTACGCTCATGCGCTTTGCTAGCACCTTAGAGATGATTTTATAAATCCCACCTACCAAACTGATAGGCCAGAAATCTTTCAAGTCATTAACACCCACTATCTTCGGAATGAGAGCAATGAATGTAGCGTTTAGTGACTTTTCAAACTTGTGACTAGTATGAAAATCATGAAAAATTTGCATTACTTCCTCCTTCACTATATTCCAACGTTCTTGAAAGAAAGCCATGGAGAAACTATCTGGGCTTGGGGCTTTGTCTTTACACATGCCTTTCACCACAAGATGCACCTCCTCTTCCTCAAACGGCCTCTCCAACCATCCTGCTACCTCCGAATCCAACTGTTCAAAACTTAAACCATTAAGTTTGGGGCGGCACTCTACTTTTTCAGCAAGGAGTTCCTCATAATACTGCACTGTGTGGTCTTGAATTTCTTCAGTAGCAAGTAGCACCTGTGAGCCAGAATGGAGGACTTCAATAACGTTATTGCGCCTGTGTGAATTGGCCACCTTGTGAAACAACTTGGTGCACTTGTCCCCCTCCTTCAACCAAAGCACCCTAGACTTTTGCCTCCAAGATATCTCTTCCATCAGCAATACCTTCTCAATTTCAGTCACAACCGCATTCTTCCTTGACAAAGAAGCCTCATTAACATCCCCTTCCTCCAAAGCGTGTAGCTCTTCCCATAGGATATTTTTCTGCACTTCTGTATGCCTGAAGACTTCGACATTCCATTTTTTTACATCTAACTTGAGAGCTTTAAGTTTACTCGCCACAATAAAGCTAGGGGTACCATCAAAAGAATAACCATCCCACCAATCATGTACCTTCTCCACAAATCCTTCAACTTCCAAACACATTTTCAAATTTGAAAGAACGCCTACCCCCATGAATGCCACCACAATCAAGGAAAATTGGGAAATGATCAGAACATACCCGTGGCAACCTTTTCTGGCATAGATCCCGGAAACGTGTTTCCCAAGAAGAAGAGACTAGAAATCTATCCAGTCGGGATTCCCCTCTCGGCTATTGGACCAAGTATATGCCTCCCCTTGTAGCGGCAAGCCCACAAGGTTCAGATCAAATATCAACTCTGAAAAAGCTTCCATAGCGCTTGTTGACATGGATGCCCCCTCCCTTTCACTAGGAAACTTGACTACATTAAAGTCTCCACAAAAGACCCAAGGTAAATCCCAAACAGAGTGTAAACCCGCTAGTTCCTCCCACAACAAATTTCGCTCTCTATCCGCATTGGGCCCATACAGGTTAGCTAGAGCCCACTTCCACCCATCCTCAATATTTTTGAAAGATTCTGTCAATGAGAACAACCCGGTACATCTTCCACCATCTCCACCACTCGCTTATTCCACAATACCAACACACCTTCCGAAGCTCCTGATGAAGCTAAGTAACACCACCCCACAAAGGAGCAACCCCACAAACTGCGAATTATGTGCCTGTCAATACTACACAACTTGGTCTCTTGAAGGCAAACAATGTCCACCTTCCAAATGCGGAGAAGAGATCTAATGCGAAGGCGCTTATTCACATCATTAATCCCCCTTACATTCCACGAAAGGATTTTAGGCATTAATAAAAGACGCTGGCCCCCTTCCCTTCACCCTCTCCCTCCTCACGCTGCCTTCTTTGTTATCATAATTAATAGAACTCTTGAGATGTTTCTGTCAAAATAAGGTGAAACACTGTGTGAATGGCCGAATCAATTGGCCTTGTGATTTCCCTTTATTATATAAACTGTACAAAGGAATTCTATACATGGAAAGAACTACGTATATGCTAATGTTATCCCTATACAATCTGTCAAATATTAAGCTAATTATACGGAAGAGTAAATCAAGGGAATAAATATGAAAATAATTAAGGAAACGTTGCTGTCCATTGACAGCCCCCCTCAAATTGATGCGGGTTGATCAACCCGCATCAAGATCAACCCGCATCAATTTGCTACTTAGGAAGCAATGTCAATGACGAGTGAGAGCCTTGGTGAAGATATCAGCAATTTGTAGTTCAGTAGAAATGTGAGGAAGAGTGATAACACGAGCGTCAAAGGCTTCACGGATAGAGTGACAGTCAACTTCAATATGCTTTGTACGCTCATGATAGACAGGATTGACTGTGATCTGAATAGCACTTGTATTATCAGCATGTAAAGGTGTAGGATTGGTCTCAGTGAAGTCTAACTCAGCAAGCAAACCTCGAAGCCAAATAATTTCGGAACAAGCAAGAGACATCGCTCGGTACTCAGATTCTGTAGATGACTTAGAAACTCTGTCTTGCTTCTTACTTTTCCAGGAGATCAATGCATCACCTAAGAACATACACCAACCAGTGATGGAGCGACGTGTATTAGCACAACAAGCCCAATCAGCATCGCTATAAGCAACAAGACGGGGAGAATTGCCTGCAGGAAAGAATAAGCCACAGGCAGAAGTGCCTTGAACATAGCGGATGATCCTACGGACAGCAGCCAAATGAAGATAACGAGGAGTCTGAAGAAACTGGCTAACTTGCTGTACAACAAAAGAAATGTCCGGTCTAGTAATGGTGAGGTAAACAAGGCTACCCACCAACTTCCGGTATAAACTGGGATCAGCAAGTAAGTCACCCTCTTCTTTGCGAAGCTTGACATTTAATTCCATGGGAGTATCAACAGAAGTATCCTCTTGTAGGCCAGCTGTAGCCACCAAGTCACTAGCAAACTTATGTTGATTGAGGGAAATACCGGAAGGACCACGATGCACCTCAAGACCAAGAAAATATGTGAGAGACTCAAGATCTTTCATATGAAAGGACTCTGAGAGATGAGTTTTGAGTTGACCAAGTAAAGCAGAGTCGGAACCAGTGATCACAATATCATCAACATAAACTAAAAAAACAACAATACCCATGTCTGATTTCTGAAGAAACAAGGAAGTATCATACTTGCTCTGCTTGAATGAAAATTGTAATAAAGTGGTGCGAAATTCCCTTGGAGCCTGTTTGAGACCATAAAGAGAGCGACGAAACTTACACACGTGTAGTCGGAGAGGGAAACAATACCGGAGGTGGCTTCATATAAATACACTCTTTAAGATCCCCATGAAGAAAAGTATTTTTGATATCCATCTGATGAAGTGGCCAATCGCTGGAAGCAGCAAGAGCTAGAATCGTACAAACAGTAGTCATTTTAGCCACAGGAGTAAAGGTCTCCTCATAATTGACACCATATTCCTGATTATTCCCAAGTGCAACAAGCCAAGCTTTGTAACGATCCAAACTGCCATCAGATCGGACTTTGACAGAGTAAACCCATTTGCAACCTAGAGGAACAATAGTGGGAGGACAAGGCTCAATGTCCCAGGTGTGATTGGCCTCTAAAGCGGCAATTTCTTTCTGCATAGCTTGTCGCCAACAATCATGCTTGGCAGCGTGTGAGTAGCAGGTTGGGATATCAAAATTGGACAATGCAGCAGTAAGAGTTGAAATAGAATTGCCAGAACTGGAAGAAGGAAATCCATACCTATCCAGGGTTACAGACACTCGAGGAGAGCGACGTACCAAAGGCAATAGTGGTGCTGCAACTGACTGAATCTGGAGCGTGGTAGGATCAGATATTGGTTGAGCCACTGGAAGAGACTGTGGGCGGGAGCGTCTCGTATACACAAAACCTGGTTTAAAGCGAGAACTGATGGGATGACGATCTGAGAACGGTTGCTCAAAGGAGGGGAGAACCATAGTAGAAGAGGATGACATAGAGGACATAGGAAAGAAATATTGATTTTCAAAGAAAATAACATTTCTAGAAATCCGTGTACGATGTAAAGTAGGATCATAACACAAATCCCTTTTGACACATTATATCCCAAGAAAGCACAGTGGACAAATTGAGCAGATAATTTATGTTGCTAATGAGGAGGTAAATGAACAAAACATACACAACCAAATGTACGAAGGTTATCATAACTAGGTTGCATAGCAAATAAGTGAAAATAGGGAGACTCCATATTTAAGACTTGAGAAGGCAAACGATTAATCAAATAAGTAGCGGTTTTCAGAGCCTCGACCCAAAACATGGATGGAACAGAAGATTCTATAAAGAGAGTACGTACCACATCGAGGAGATGACGATTTTTGCGTTCGGATACTCCATTTTGTTGAGGAGTAGAGGGACATGAATGTTGATGAATAATACCCTTAGAAGCCAAGAATGCTTGAAACTCAGTAGACAAATATTGACCACCGGAATCTGTGCGTAATGTCTTAATAGAAGCAGAAAATTGATTGTCAACATACGCTAAAAATTCAGTAAAAGTATGAAAGACCTCAGATTTAGAGCGAAGAAAGTAAACCCAAGTAAATCTGCTATGATCATCAATAAAAGTCACATTATTTGAACTTTTCATGTGAAGTAACCGGAGAAGGTCCCCAAATATCACTATTGATAAGATCAAAGCAGTGAGATGCTCTACTAGCATGCAAAGGGAAGGGAAGGGAAGAGTTTTGCTTTTACCAAGTTTTCAAGAAGCACGTTCAAGATATAAAGAAGAACGATTTTTATTACCAAGTAAACCAGAGTTCAATACATGAGATAAGATCTGAGTATTGAGATGGCCTAAACGACGATGCCATACCATACTAAGATCTGAAACATTATTACAAGCAAAAGATTTAATAGAAGAAACTGGAGAAAATTTGGGAACAGGAAAAAATAGTGGAAACAAGCGCCCCACTTTAGGTCCCTTCGCGATTGGCTCCCCCGTTACCTGGTCCTGCACAACACAACCATCACCAGAAAAATTAACAACACAATTATTATAAACTAATTGGCCAACAGAAATAAGATTCGTAGAAAGCTGAGGAGCAAGAAACACATCAGTGAACTTCGAAGAGGCATCTCCGACAGCAGCTATGGGCAAAGAGCTGCCATTGGCAGTTTGAATAGCAGATTGACCAGCGTAGGGCCGNCCCCCGTTACCTGGTCCTGCACAACACAACCATCACCAGAAAAATTAACAGCACAATTATTATAAACTAATTGGCCAACAGAAATAAGATTCGTAGAAAGCTGAGGAGCAAGAAACACATCAGTGAGCTTCGAAGAGGCATCTCCGACAGCAGCTATGGGCAAAGAGCTGCCATTGGCAGTTTGAATAGCAGATTGACCAGCGTAGGGCCGGATATGGCATAAAACAGTGGGACTATTAGTCATGTGATTGGAGGCCCCGAGTCCACGTACCAGAGTTTAGTGCAATTGTTACCTTGGAACCCCATTGCTGATAATGCTGAAATGAGCATCTATTGCACCATGTCGGGGGTGCAATAATTCATTGCAGGAGGTGCAGGATCAGAGGATGCATTGGAAGGAGAGCCATGTGCTGCAGAAGTCGCTGCGGGCGGAATAGTAACAGAAGTCTGAAATGCTTGGATTTGACGATGCTGAGGGCGAGTACGGCACTCTTTGATAATTTGACCCTTCTTCTTGCAATAAGAGCAGAATTTCTTAGAACAATTGGCAGCAATATGCCTATATTCCTTGCAGCAGAAACATTGCAAGTTTTTAGAATTTATAGGGGGTCCTCGTTCGTGCGCAGCATAAGCTACAGTTGTCATCCCAGAACTGCCATGAGATTGCTCCAGAATAGCTTGAGTACTAAGACATTGTTCTTCACGAAGTAACTCTCCAAAACAAATATTAAGAGAGGGAACAGGAGATCTGTTCAGTAAAGAGGAGCGAACAGATTCATATTACGAACGTAGCTTCATAAGAAACTGATCACGTCGGCTAGTCGCATGAAGAGTCTAAATAGTTGAAAGAGCGGCAACAGGAACATCCGCTGTAACCAAATCAGTATATTCATGCCAAAGGGTCAGAAAGGCTGAGTAGTAATCCTGGATAGAAAGACTACCCTGTTGGAACATGGCAATCGCATGTTCTAACTGAAAGCGACGAGCATCATTGTCCTGATGATAAACCCTCTTCAAGTAAGCCCACATAGATTGAGCGGAGCGATGGGGTCGCAAGTTGGTGACAATATGGGGCTCCACTGAACCAAGAAGCCAAGACATGATGCGTGCATCAAGCACAGCCCATGACGGAGAAGACTCGACATCCTGAGATTTTTCAGAAGCGGAGGGTTTGGCGACATCCGTGCCATCAATATGACCCCAAAGGTCTTTGCCCTTGAGGAAACGTTCACATTGAAATGCCCAGGTAGAATAATTTGTGCCCATAAATTTAACACGCATAGGTGCAAAATCCATTGGACAAAAAATGCCGAGACAAAAAATAGCACTCAGTAGTAAAGGTGTCAAGAAGCAAGATCACCAAAAAAATAGGAAGCAGTAAACAAGAAAATAAAAACTGCCGAGAAACACAGAATAAAAGATCTGCCGAGAGGATTCCGAATAAAATAAAATGCCAACAAAGAGTTACCACAAAAATAGACACTGTGGACCACCCAGAAACTGTCGAGAGATAAATGCCCGAAAAAAAATTGACTGAAAAAAAATAACAGACTGCACCTAACATTGGCCCACGAACTGAGTACAGCGAAATAGCCAAAGAACACCTCTCTGAACAACAGAGGATGCTAATAACCCCAGTGACCACTGACCCACAATAGAAAGCACCGAAACAACCAAAGACTTATGGCCTAAAGACAAAAATTGCCGAAAAATACCAGACCAGAAATTCCGAGATGCCGAAACGTGAACAGAAGCTGCCGAAAGTGATCCCACCAGGAACAGAAAGTGCCGACAGCACCAACCTAGAAAACAAAGTCTGAGAAAACAACCAGAAAGTGCCGAGAAAGTGAAACCGAGAAGATGAAACGTAAAAAAAATTACGCGGCTCTGGATACCATTTCAAAATAAGGTGAAACACTGTGTGAATGGCCGAATCAATTGGCCTTGTGATTTCCCTTTATTATATAAACTGTACAAAGGAATTCTATACATGGAAAGAACTACGTATATGCTAATGTTATCCTTATACAATCTGTCAAATATTAAGCTAATTATATGGAAGAGTAAATCAAGGGAATAAATATGAAAATAATTAAGGAAACAAATATGGATAGCAATGCTGTCCATTGACAGTTTCAACTCCCGGTCTTGTTTCACAGCTGATTTCAGAACTATGGTTCTCCCTGCCTCTATCGCACTTAGAAGAGCCTTAAACTGGTCTTCAAACCCAGGACATGAAATCCCCACACATTCATGAAGTTTTTCAACTTCTTTTAGCACCCAATCCGAATAAAATCTGAACACCGGTTTTGGGGATAGGGTACGTAGCGGGATAGGGCTATCCATATCTTCCTCAGCCCCACTAGTATCCATTTCCCTCAACTCAACCTCCTCCATGCCTTCTGGGCCCTCTGGCCCCCCTTCTATTTCCAGCAGCCACATCTCCTTATTAATATCCCCTTCTACTTCAATATTCACCTCCCCTTCCTCTAGCACATGCATAGAGGACACACTTTTACTTACATCCCATGCTTCAAAGGTGCCCTCAATTGCTTCCAAGACCAAGACCTCAGTCTGAGTTGTACCTGAAGGCTCTCCACAGACCATCGGCGTCATCTGTGCATGTATCGGTGACCCATGCTGAGAATTGTGCTCTTTACATGGTCCCGTAGCTTCCTCCAAGGGAAAAATTGTAGCCGAGTTGTATATTGGTGCCTCTTTACCCATGCCGGCCTCACAGAACCCCTGTGTTGGCGTCGGGGAAGCCCCAGCGACCTCCGTCGCATAGTTCTGGGTAGATTCCGAGAGTTTTGGGCTATGGGTGCCGTTGTGGAGAGCATGGGTGTCTTCTTGCTCTGTCGAGAGTATCGCCGGCGTTGTGCTATCCTTCGGTGGCCTAATCAACGTCGGCGAAGTCACCTGAGGCCTCGTCGGCGACGATGGTTTAGGCCTACGCTCCGATGGGCCTGGATCTTTAGGTGGATGGGTTCTCCCTCCGTGTCGGGTAACCCAGGCCTCACTTTTGGCCTCTGGGCTCTTTGTTTCCAGGCTGGGCCCATCTGCCCTGCCTTGGCCCAGTCCGTGTCCCGTTCCACTCAGGCCCACTTCCCTTTTAGTTTTTTCCAAAATGCACCGTTTTAGCCACTGCATTTTAAGACTCAGCTCTCCCATTTGCTTTTCGATTTCAACCAACGTCTCCACCCAATTTTCCTCTTCCAAGCCAACACTTCCTCTGCCATCCCCTTCGCCATTCTGCACTTCTTCCGAAATAGTTCCCCTCTCAGTCCTGCACAGACCTGCCACCTCTGCCATTTTTGTGTCTCGAGGCCCCTCAATCCGACCTTGGAGAGTCTCCCTATACGACGGAAGCGGCATGGTTCGTGGTGGTGGCATGGGCTTCTATTCACCATTGACTCTGTTTTTGCCTCCGAAAGCAGAGGAAACTACTGTGATCTCCTTCAACATATCCCCGAAAATCCTCCACCCTACCCCATCCCTTCCTTCTGTGATCACTAGCATCCCATGCCTCTTCACTTGACCAAACTTCGAAACGGAAAAAAAACTCCCGTAGTAGTTACTCTACCGCTGCACCACCAACACTTGAGCCCCACTTCTTTTTTATCCAAAAAACTTAGAAGAACCCCCATTTTCTATGCCTTCTTTCACCATGTTTGCCAGCCAACCCAGCGAGTCTTTGTCCATGGAGATGTATTTCATAACACGGTAGCTGCTTTCCGTGATTCTCCACCACCTTTCATTAACCTTTTTGAACTCAAAGCATTTTTGTTCGATAATCACATTTCTGAGTAGCTCCATCTCAACACCGCAACAAGAATATGAAAAAACAGGTAGAAAAATAATGGATTCTAAGAAACACTGAGCTTTCCTAATGAATAAGCTAAACCAAAGGGTCATCTCCGGCGAGAAGCGCCCGAGATGAAGGGTTGGGGAGGAAGGTTTGTTTAGAGATTGTTTGCACCCAAGAGGTTTCAAACCTTAGACCTTGGAGGGAGCATACCACCTAGACCAAGGCGTTTACCGTTTACCACTTGAGCCAACCCCTAGGGGTTGTATGTTCTTCCAATATATTAAGAGTGTGTTAGATAGGTATTTGTTTATTCATATACTGTTTATTGTGCTTTTTATTTGTTTTTAGTTTTTTATATACAATGAATTTAATGTTTTCTTTGTGGATAATACGTTTATGCACACATATAGATGTTGGTTTAGACTTTGTTTCTCATGAAGATGTTTATTGTACTTTATGTCTCTATGTAGCTTAGATCATTAGCTCTCCCCTTTACGGTAGTGGAATGGACTCTACCAACAGTTCCTAGGCCTGCTCAAACTGGATCTGCTAGGCAATCATCATCATTATCTAGAGATCGTACAGATTTGGCATCAGATGGGGCATCTACGCCAACGCAGGCATCATCTTCAGATTCTAGTGAGCTTCTTTTGTTCATATGCTTACATATTTTTAAATCTCCTTTTCTTCTTTTACTGATAAATAAAACTAATCACTGTATTTCTTTCTGCACCAAAGATTTAGACTAGTGTCTGGTCTGCATTTTTGCTTATCATTTTCTTGGATAATAATTATATGTAACTGAAGGTAACTTTCATATGCAGAGGCAGTGAGCTCAGATGGATCTCAAGATGACACTTCTGAAAGTTTTGCATTTGCGCTGGTAAACGGTGCACTTGGGGTTTTTGAGGTTCAAGGGCGAAGGATCCGAGACTTCAGGTATGATTGTTCTTTAATTTGAACAAACAATATAGTATATATCAATGCATTTGGTCCGCATGTTAGCTAAATGGATGTACAAATAGATCGTATTCTTGGATTGCCAAATAAGAGGTTGTGTCATGATGGACTGTGGGCTACAGGTCATATTTCAAAAATCAATTTCTTTGTTTTCTGGAATGATCTATCATGCCTTGGGGAAGCATGAATCACCATGAAAATTATTGCATATATTGCTCTTTGAAAGCCTTGGCTATATAAAATAAAATTAATCATTTTTGCTATCTGAATCACTCTCACTTGTGCTTCTTATATGCATGAGTGTCTCGTTGACACACACCTGAGTCCTTGTTAAATTGCAAGTCCGGATTTGAAGTGTGTGCTTGAACATACTTCTGTAACAAATGTTTTTGGCAGCATCCTTGTTGCATGTGATTTTTCAGTTGTCCAAAAGATGAAATGGAGATTGAATATGATGACAAAAAAAGATTGCCGTGGTGGTGTGTTTGTTTAGTTGGGGTATTGGATCGATTCTTTTCAAACAGTTTTTTTCTCCACTAGTGCCCTTACGACTTGGTTTGTCCCCCTATATTGGTTTTCTTGTTCCTAATATCTTTCATGATAGTTTTGATCGGTGATCATTTCAAGTGATCACAGATCAAATATTGCTTTGATAATTTGACTGTCTGTGTTGTATAAATTTCATAAACATATGATTTGATTTGTTTTTATCTCATAAAGGCATATTTTTACTTGTCTTCAGACCAAAATGGCCTTCTTCCTCATTTGTGTCATTTGACGGATTGATTACAGCCATGGCATACCGCTTGCCTCATGTAGTATGTATCATTTCTTTTGAAATTGTTTCATCTGATTGATAATCTAACTAGAATTTGATCCTCCCATGATTTCTACTAAGAGTGGCAACTGCTTAATTAATTTTCCAGGTCATGGGGGACAGGTCGGGGAACATAAGGTGGTGGGATATAACAACTGGACATTCTTCCTCATTTAATACCCATAGAGAAGGAATCAGGCGGATCAAATTCTCACCTGTTGCTGCTGGAGACCATAGCCGAGGGCGTATTGCTGTACTATTTTATGACAATACATTTTCTGTATTTGATCTTGTGAGTATGAAAAATGATATTGTTAATTTTTTCTTTTCCAGTTTGTTCTTTGATATGGTTGTACTATACTCTCAGTTGCTGTAGCCCATGATTTTTACTTACTGGTTCTTATTTGCTACACAAATAGAAACACTCATTCAGCTTATTGAAATTCGTTGGACTATTTGCTGTGTAACATAGTTAACAAACGAACCACAACTTCTACTATGAGCAGACCACTCATGTCCATTTTGTATGTGTTTGGTAAAATTTAGTCACTGGTGGATTAGTTAGATGATTTTCTTGTACACCTTGTTTTACTCGGATTGTGCCTTTTATGCTTTTCAATGAATTCTTAGTACTCATGAAAATTTAGTCACTGGCAGAGCTTTTTTTATGCGCTTGCTTCAGAGTCTTGTTTGTCTTGACATTTTTCAAAATCCTGCATGTGTATGCTGTATATTCTGTTGATTGATGTAAATTTTATCCAATTATATGCTTTTTGTTCCATCACTTTCAAAGGATCATTTTTCTGTTCAATCCTAAATTTCTACATGTTTATTTCTTGCAGGATTCACAGGACCCATTAGCCAATTCTCTTTTACAACCTCAATTTCCTGGAACCCTAGTACTGGAGCTTGACTGGTTGCCTTTGCGAACTGATAAAAAGGACCCTCTGGTATTGTGCATTGCTGGAGCTGATAGTAGTTTTCGCCTTGTTGAAGTTCATACGTATGTGCCAGATTTTTTGGTGCTTTTGGATTCTTTTCTGTCCTTTTTATGTTTACATGACTAAGAATGTCAAGAGTACATCTTTGATATGTTGTAAGAAATTGTAAGATGTTCTTGATGAGATCCAGTAGAGGCTAGATGATGCTCTGTTATGGCTCTGGTTAGATATGAATTTTTGAAAGGTTTTGAGTGGCTAATAATCAAGGGTTGAGATGCTGATGAGGGTGACACATTCACATAATTATTTTTATGATTACCTTAGGGCACTCAGATCTATTATGAAGGACAATCATTCTTATAGTGTCTCTCTGCATGTGTATTTGTGTCACTATGTGGCCTTCTCCAGGTCCTCAATTGATAAAGTGATAAAAGTACCTTTTGGCTATTATACATGAGGATAGCAATGCAAATCATTTAAAATAACACTTTTTTTTAATGAGAAAACTTGCTTATGAATGACTTATCGCCACTTTGAGTGAAGCATTGTTCCAGCTACGTATCTGATGTTTTGATAGAAAATGTGCATGATAGTTGAAGAACTTCCAAAGACATTGAACCCCCCCCCCCACACAACACCCCCAAACAACAAGTTGCATTATTGTTGTTGTTGTTATTCTTTTAGTTTTTAGCTTGCTTTTAGATTCTTTTTCAATAGCAATTCGTTTCTTTAAAAGAATTTTTGTCAGTTCTAGACTTTCAGTTTCAATTAAAAATAAATTTGTTAAGCATTCTCTAAGTCTTAAGTTCTACACTCTTTCTGAAAAGAAAAATAAAAAATGATATATTTATTTATAATTTTAAAAAAACATGTTTGTTTTTGCTTTCTTGTTTGGTGGATAAGTCACTGTTTTTAAACTTGAAACTGAAAAACTTCAACTAGTTGACACCTAAGTGACTTGGCACGATCCTAATGCTTGGATCTTTAAAAGGGGTAAATTGTAAAAGAAATGGTAATAGACTGAAATGGATCTCGACTACAGAGCCTGTTTGGATGTTGAGATGAGAAATCTGTGAATAGTACTGAGGTGGTTTGTGAATAGTAGTTAAATGGTTTGAGTTAAGATATTTTATTGGGTTTTGAGAAAGGTGAGAGAAAAAGTTAAATAAAAATATTATAAAGTTAAAATATTGTTAGAATATAATTTTTTAATATTATTTTTGTTTTGGAATTTGAAAAAGTTGAATTGTATTTTTGTGTTTTGTTTAAAAGTTTTGGAAAGTTGTAATGATTAGGTAAAATGATTTGACGAAACAGTTGAAAATTTGAAATTGAAAAGTATTTGTGTTTGAGTGAGATAGGTATCCAAACAGGCCCATAAGATGATAGGTATCCAATCATCTTATGAAGTATTTGTGAATTGTTTGGGTCTCTTCTCTGTGGGAAGAGTGGTAAACTGCTATTCTCTAATTGTACATTGCTCCTTGATGGTTGATCTTGCCATCATAAGATGATTTAAAGGACTGATTGAACATCTGCTTTATATCAATTGGTCAATATTGAGCATTGAGGCTCACTTTTAGTATATTTTGTGTCTATTGACAAGCTATCATGAATATTGTCTTGTTTTGTGCTTTGCTCATCTTGTTATTTTTTATGCAGAAACGACAAAAAACTTGGCTATGGACCCCAGTCCAGAAATATCAAAGAGAGATTCCGGCCAATGCCCCTATGTTCTCCCATTCTACTTCCTACACCACATGCCCTGGTAACAAGTATACTATGTTTCCACTTATTTATTCAGTGCTTTTGTGTCAAGACAATATCAAATACATTGCTGTCCTAGTTGAGCTGTCAACAGTAGATGATGTACTTTTATATCTAAGTTCATGGTTATATCTTATATTTAGGCAAATGTACAGAATTTAAACCAAACGGAAAAGAAAAGGATAATCAATTAGCAGTTTTTAAAATAAAACGTGACATGCATATCTCATTACTGAATAGAGCTTTGTTTTTCCTTTTCAACTTCCCCTTGTCCCCCTTAAACATATTTGAGAAAATGGTGTGGTCCTCAGATAAACTGCAAATGCTACTTTGTCTCAAATAAGATGTGGAATAAGATATGGAACTAGTGCTTAGTTGTAATTAGGCATGTTCCATGTATACTCCCGGTGTACTTGGGCTATGCCTTTACTATCACTCTTACTTATAAAAAAAAATTAGAGAGAGAGAGAACAAAGAACCAATTTCTTGCGATCTACTGATTTTAGATTCAAATTTTCACTACAGGCTCTGCGAATGGTATTGCAATTGGGTATAAGGCCCTCATGGTTTAATACATGCAGTACAACTATAGAGAAAAGGCCACACCTAATTCCAGGGACTGCTTTATACTCAGGAGATCTTCGCAATTACATGATTGAGTTACCTCCTGTAGGTGACTCTGTGGTGCCAGAGATGCTCCTAAAAATATTAGAACCTTACCGAAAAGAAGGTGGATCTTTTGTCTTATTTGTTGTGTTTCCATTGTATATACTGGTTTTGGCCTTTTCTTACTTGTTACTAATGCTTCATTGCTCAAGGCTGCATAATTGATGATGAGAGGGCAAAATTATATGCTAAGGTGGTGAATAAAGGTTGCTCTGTGAGGTTTGCGTTTGCAGCTGCAATCTTTGGCGAATCTTCTGAAGCATTTTTCTGGCTGCAGCTGCCCCATGCTCTCAAGTATTTGATAAATAAATTAGTAAATAAGTCTCCACAAAACCCCCATGTAGCAGCATCAAATTCAGAGCTCGATGACACCGCTATACTGAAGAGGATAACATCAAAGGAGCGATCGATGCCTGGAACAAGGAAGAAGGATGCGCTTGTAAGTCACTCCATTTATTAACTGCTAATTATTTTTAACTTTAGAGTAATGAGATTTTTTGTTAGGTTTCTAGCTCAATTGTTTGTTATGGCATGTCATCTTTTAAATCCCAAACATCTGTATGAGTTATTCCTTAATATTTTGAGCAATCTCATATTCTCTTACACTAATTTTTCCATCTGGTCAGAGTCAGGGTCAACTTAGGTTGATGGCTTTTGAGCAAGAAGAGCTGTGGGAAAGCGCTAATGAGCGTATTCCATGGCATGAGAAATTAGAGGGAGAAGAGGCTATTCAGAATCGTGTACATGAGTGAGTACTCCTTAAGTTTATTATTAATATTATTATTATTTTGTATGTAACAATACCACTTCTTGTAGAAGTGCTAGGGGTGCAGTCCAAGTACACTGGGGGTATACGAAGGGGAATGTCTGGTTTAAGGAAGGTTAGGGAAACGAGCTATAAAAATTTATAAAGAATTCAAAACGAGAGTTATTGTGGATTGTAGTCCACTCATACAAAGATCTAAGCATGAATGTTCTTAATTCTGTCAGTATTTTTACAATCTTTGAAATGTCGGGCATTGCGTTCCCTCCAGATACTCCACATCAAGCACAAAGGCCCCATCCTTTTGACTTCTATACCCATGACTCCACCTCTAGTGCCTCCCCAAGCCGCTATTAATTCCAATACTTGGAGTGGTTTGCCCTTTATGTTCTGAGAAGTTGGGAATATGACCGCCCTCAAGGCCCTATCCACTGGGTGTAGAACACAATAACATGTTCTGACCTCAAATTGTGCTCTTCTGGTATGGATCCACTGTTTTATCTTCATGTTCACCCCTAAATCTTTGTTTGAATACATTTAGTTGAGGAGTGAAGTGACCGCATCCACTTCCCAGTCCTGCGTCAATCTTACCATTATTTTTACTTGTGCCAGTTCACATTTTTAGCTGAATAAGCATTAGTTTGACTTAATGCTAATACATGGTTTGCATGTTGCCTATGCTAATACAGAATTGTGGTCCACCCAGCCCATGAGAGCCCATCCTCAACGGGCAGGATTGGGCTCATATTTGAGGTCCAATTAAGTGGCCAGAATTATAAAATTAGGCTTATTTAAATTTTGCACTGGGCTATGGCTAGGTGCTTAGAAACCTAGCCTGGACCAATAACAAGCACTTGAATGTTCACTCTCCTTTTGTCAATTGAAGAAGAAATAGAAAGTTTATTGGGCCACAATTGAAGGCAGGCCCAAGGACTTCGTTGTGAAGCAACTATATGCTTTGGGTTAGAGTCTTTAGACTGATAACTTGATGGCCATGCCTATATACATGCCATTACTAGACTTTTGCAGAAAATAAAGATCAAGAATCTTGCAACCTATTTAAACCACTAGGGGCTGGCTCAAGTGGTAAAGACCTTGGGCTTGGGCGTATGCTCACCCAAGTCTTAAGGTTCAAATCCCCTTGGGTGCAAATAATCTCTAGGGACTATCGGACTGGGAGATTTTCCCCTTGAATTACCTAAAGTGCACTTGTGTAAAATTCCTTGCGGCTTGTGCATCCCCGGGATTAGTCAGGACGCTATTCCCGGACATTCGGTGCCAATAAAAAAAAAAAAAAAAGGATCTTGCAACCTATTTCCCATTGGCTATGAGGAGAAAGTTTGGACTTGGTCGGTTTTTCCATAGCAAATACCTTGCTAACAACATGAGGCTGGCCAGAACCTAACTGCTTATGATCCATTGTGGGAGTCTGTATTTTATCTTTTAAAAAGACCTTTTATGTATTTTTTTCTCATTCCCATTATAAAATCTTGCATATGGACTTGAATTATCTAAGCTTCCAATTAGCACTATTTAGTTGACTGGTTGGTAAGACCATGTATCTTCTGGCTAATTACCCATCACTCACAATGATATAACTATATGTTTATGTGGGTGTATGTGTCAAGCATGGATCCCATCCTCCCAAATGCTCTCCCACCCAACACACATTCCGAGCTTCCTAAATTTTTACAAGCCCAGCTTCCTGTTGCATGAGAATTCTTGAGACTGTATCCACTGGCTTTTCCAATTTCTCAATAACAAACTAGTGAAATCTGAAATAAAAGAGGCCATGTACTTTTACTGACTTTGGTTATCTGCAATATAAGTTAGAGATCAAGATAAATCAGCATGCGCAAGAATGTGTACTAGATTTGTTGGATCCCATTGCATGCATTTCCTGTTATTGACACATTAAGTTTACACCCTACCTACAAATGGTAGAATATCTAGCATCGTGTGACCTCTAGCTTGTTTTGGTCAGGCTCCTGGACTTTACTGGTTGTGGCTTCACTTCTTTTTACAAGTGGTTGTGGCTTCACTTATAAAGAAAAATTTTAAATTAGTTGTGGGGAATCACATCTTCTGATACCTGTACCTTTTCATGTCTTATATTCAGGCTTGTCTCAGTTGGAAACTTAGAAGCTGCAGTTAGTTTATTGCTTTCCACTCCTCCTGAGAGCTCTTACTTCTATGCAAATGCTCTACGTGCAGTTGCCCTTTCATCTGCTGTGTCAAGGTCTCTTCTTGAACTTGCAGTAAAGGTGAGTATTTTATGCATCTGTACACCTTCAAAAGACCTGGTGATTTGAAACAAAAAATGGTATACTTTTCCACATTTTGTTTACTTCATCACCATATTCTCAATTAGGTTGTTGCAGCCAACATGGTCAGGACCGATCGGTCACTATCTGGTACTCATCTTCTCTGTGCTGTTGGAAGGTATCAGGAAGCTTGTTCTCAGGTTAGGATCTGTCTTATATAAATGCTCTCTGATCATTTTTCCCTCGTAAAAATTACCAGTTACAACAGTCCATCTTTCATTTCAGAAGCATGTCATATTTCCTTCTTTTAAATTATAAGGCTTGTGGTTAGTCTTTAAGGTATTCTCATAAAACTTTTGGAGTGTTGACAGTATCTGGGAAAAAAGGACATAAGAATATAGTAGGTTAATACCTCAGATGATAATGCCCTGCATCCCCGTGTACCCTAAGATTTGTCCAACTAAGTGCCTGAAATTTTGGCATGTAAGAGAAATGAGACATGTAAATTGTCGACTGATTGAACTAAATGTGCAATTCTATGAACATCATGCTTCATGACTGGGAGCTGATCCTGTTGGGCTCTGACTTCATCAAGACAGAAAGAGTGTTATGTCAGGAAAATATTGAGATAATGTCTGGTGCCGTTGGATATAGGTCCAGACCACCTTTAACGAGAATTGATAACAAGTTGAAGGTTTCCTTGCTGCATTCACTGTGGTGTCTGGTGCAGACTGGAAGCATCCCTGCTGGTTAAGGAAAAATATTCTTGCAAAAATGGAACAAGGGTGAAATTTTCATGTCAATATGCTATGCTTTATTGTCGCTAGGCTGATTTTCATAACATCTCTTAATGCAGCTACAAGATGCTGGCTGCTGGACAGATGCTGCAACTTTAGCTGCTACACATTTAAAAGGGTCGGATTATTCAAGGTTTTTCTTCTTCTTCTTCTTCTTCTGTTTCTTTTCTTTCCTCTTTTTTTTAAAAAAAATTTTGCAACTTATTCTGCTTATTGAATTTTCGAGGTTGATCCATCTTTCATATTGCTTTTCTTTATTTTATGAGTATTTTTCCTTACATGTTCTGTCACATGCCTTGCGGTAGCTAAATATGTGTATTCATTTGGGGCCTTGAAAACACAAAATCAAGTTGCCTATGTAGTTTATGCATAGGATATTCATCATACATGGAGGAGCAAGTTTTTTATTTTTAATTGATTCCTGGCTTTTGTATCTATAAAGAATCCTGATTTTTTGGCATTATTTTTAGTGTTTTATGGTGTAACACATAAGCATCTCTATTGATCATTGTTTGTAGGGTAAACGACAAGTTGATTGCCCTTGCTTTTCACTATATTATGAGGGCACTCTATGACATGTGACTTGTAAAATTTATTGACGACCTTGTGATGAGTTAAAGACTTTCTTCCCCACTCGGTTCCATTTTTCCTTAAAAAGAAAACATTTTAAACAATCAACTCATATCTTTTTTGCTTATAAAGTTATAAGTGATCTGCTGTTATGTTTTTTTAATGCTTAGTTATGATATATAACTATAATCAAAAGGCATAACTATATATCTGCAATAATGGTTATAGGCATAATCATCTTTCACGTGGAAAATCATGTCATCATGTCAATCTTTTCTGTGGGCCACGTTCCATTGGTGAAAAGTTGATGATTTACTTAATCGGTGTGATGGGGATGCGTTACATAGGTTCGGGTTTTAACTGAGTAGAAGACATTACGGTTTCATGGTCTCCAAGATTCCTCTACATAAAAAAGAATTCCTAAAACAATGTTGTACAATTAATTTTGAAGAGTGTACTGAATAACAGCATGTTTATTAAATTTAAGTAACAGGATTTTGGGGGTTTTGCCCCTTGACGTGCTGTACTACAATTTTTTAAGGAGTTCAGTTTTTAAATATGATAGTCACAGACTCGCATGATGTGCTAGATTAATATCTTTAAGATATTTAGTTAAAAATAGTATATATGATTTTTTTGAAATATCTTAAAATTTATTAATGTTTTGGATTTATTTTATACCCTCTACAGCAAGGGAAAAAAAAAAAGGAATCCATTTTTGTAAATCCATTTTTTTCTGCAATGTCATTAGGTAATGAAGTTAGTCAGGTCTCTATACTCACTTAGGTTCATTTTTCTCTTTAAAAGACGAGCGTTTTGAGAACTCAAAAACTGTTAATTTTAAATAAAAATAGTAACTTGATTAAATATATTGTTTTCTGATTAAGAAATTTAGTTTTGAATAAAAATGATTGATTTAATTAGATATATTCATGTTCGTTTAATATGTTTAACTTAATGGCATACATTATTTGATTTTATTTAATAATAATACAATTGGAGGGATGATGTGGTTTCATAGGAAACATTTCATTTAACAATAATAAAACGAGATAGTGAATGATGTCGCTTCATGAGAGCTAGGCTTATGCTTTGAGAATTATATTGTATATGGATACTTGATATAGTTACTTGTAAAAAAAAAATTGGATAAAGTTTAAAATTCATTTTTATTTTAAATTGTTGTTGAGAGTATGGTTTGAAAACTCTTTAGCCCTCTTGATTTTTTATGTGTTGTCTTTATATCCAGGGTATTACAAAGGTGGGCTGGGCATGTTCTTCACGCTGAACACAACATTTGGAGGTATCGCCATTTTTCTTCTATGAATCTCCATATATACTCTCATCTGATTGTTCTGAGTTTAACGTGGCCAAGTGCAGGGCTTTGATTTTGTATGTTGCAGCTGGTGCACTTCAAGAGGTATTGGTAGCACTTCGTGAGGCACAACAACCAGACACAGCTGCCATGTTCATCCTTGCTTGTCGTGAAATCCAGGAAGAAATAATTGCTAATCTAGGGAATTTAGATGATGAATCAAGTTCTTTGACGAAGGATAAGCTGCGTCACTTGCCTGGTTTGGACCCAGATAATGAAGATGTTATTGCAGTAGGTGAATTTTATGGGCAATACCAGAGGAAATTGGTGCATCTGTGCATGGACTCTCAACCATACTCTGATTGATAGGACCAGGCTTGGTTATCTGCCCCCAGGTTTCTCGTCCATACAATTGTGTCTACAGAGAAAACTGGAAAATGTGTTACCAGATATTTTCGGAATCAAAAAGATGACTTTGGGTTTGAAAGAAGGTAGTTGGCAGTGATGATATGGAGCCAACATGAGAGGGGATTTACCAGTCATTATAGAAACCGTCTATGGTTGAATACTGAAATTTAGCTGACTGGCTCCTGTCGAAGTTGTTTGTTGTAGAAAGCATCACGGTGAGGTTGATTGTACTGTTGTAACTGACATATAAAATTTTGTCAGCAAAGAATGTTCACATTCTGTGTATGGCTGGTAGGATTGTCATAGTGATGTCATTCATTTTTCGTTACAGGGAATTTCAATGTTGTTACTTGATTTTGGACAAGACTAGACGCTAGATCACATTCTTATTTGCAGCCTGATTCTTTTGTTGCTGAATTCTTTTGCTCTTTCTTTTGTATTTGTCCCCTACCTCCTAAGCTTCAGGGCGTTCTGACTATATGACTATTCTATTTGCTTTTGGATAACCCCCGGTCTAGAGGGTCGACTGCATGACATTCGATCCCCCTTGTTGCATCTCCCAGTACTTTTCCTCAATTTTCTCCAAAATTTAGGATTTACATTTAGGGAGAATTCCAAATGCACCCTCCATCCAGCTCCCCAGAATAGGATTTTGATTTGGAGATGGTATACTGGATCCTCATATTTAGAGAGTTATTGTGCATCCCCTTTCCTCATTTTGGTTCCTTCACTTTCACGTAGCTTCTCTCTCCCTGCTTGCTACTATGTCTCGTTCACGTCTCCATTTGGCAGTCCCTCCGAGCGTCTTCCTCTAGTAGGTCGGTAGGTGTATCCACCTCCGACACGCATACATCCACACACACACTCTCTCTCTCATGGGAACACTCTAGATCCCTGTTCTTTGTATCTCCATTCGGCAGCCTCTCTGATCTTATTATACATTACTTCTATTAGGCTTGTTTACCATTCAATCATATAACCATGATATTAGGTCTTTGATATGGTCACCATTGGGTCTTTGATTCGATTATTCCATCTTGGCTTCATAGAGTTTCTATGCTCTTGTTTGGGGGCTTTGGCAGATTTTTATTGTCTTTGATTTCCATTGTACATATCCTGGGATTTCTATTGTCTACATTAGTGCTCTTGGTTGTTAGTTGTTTGTTTGTTGTGATTACCATTATTTGTGGTTGTAATTGAGACTCTGATTACCATTATTTATGATACTTTGTTTGCCATTCGATTGGGGCTTTGTTTTCCATCTATTGTTTGCCATTTGATTGGGGCTGTGATTAGTGATTTGTGTAATGTACAGATTCTGTGTTTGGCATTCAATTGGGGCTGTGATTACTATTCAATTTCCATTTATATGCATGGGCTGTCCTTAGTGTTGTATTAGTAATTTGATGAGGTTGTGATGATGCTAGGATTGTTGGGTGTGCGAATGTAATATCGGCAGTTATAGTAAATGTTTATTGATCGGTATGGCGGGGTAATTCAGATGGCAATCTTTATTGTGAAATTTCATAAAGGTAATCGGGATTTACAGCCATTCCATCGTGCCCCTTGTTATGTTTGAAATTTTACCATTCTGAGTCTCCATGTTATTGACTTCTAACCTGTTTTGTTTGAAATTTTACCTCCCCATGTTATTGACTTATAACCTTTTTTGGACTTTGGTTTGTGCTTTCTTAGCTTGATTGATTTGGTGTGCAAAGGGGTTTGGCCCTTGTTGGTTGATGTGGGAGCCTTACCCACAAGTGTTGGCGGCCCCAAAACTATATGTAGAAATACTTTTTCTGCATTGTTTTGTGCCTTACAACCTGTTTTGGACTTTAGCCCCACCCACAAGTGTTGGCAGCCCTAAAATCATGTGCCGAAACATGTTTTTTGCATTGTTTTCATGTGCTGGAACATGTTTTCTGCATTGTTTTGCTAGCTAGGTTTTGTTGTTTTCTGCATTGTTTGGCTAGCTAGGTTTTGTTTTCCCTTCGGCTGTGATGATGGCAAAGTTGAGTGGGGACAAGGGAAAATGGGCACAAACTCCATAGCAAGGTAACCTGGATGGCCAATATCTGTGTGAAGATTCAGAATATTGGCAAACAATTGTTGGAGCCATAAGTTAGTAACTTATAGCCCTCGTCTTTATGTCACTATTATTTTCATGAGCCGATTTGCAAAATGCTTTCACCATTGATTTTGACTTTCTAACATATCTAAATTCTTTCATTGTCTATGATTTTATAAAGATGGACTTGCAAGAGTATAGAACCTTAACACTGATCACACTTTCTTAAGTCAAATTCAACATAGTCTAGTGTTGGTGAAAGATTCTCCACCCCCACCCCTGCCCTAAGTTAAGGTTCTTATCACGAAAAAATCACGAAGGAGTGCCAACTTCACACAAGACGAGGACAAATTACTTGTCTTAGCTTGGTAAAATACTAGTTTAGATACAATCTAAGGAACCGATAAAAGACAATTAACTTTGGGAGATATTTTTTTATACTTCAATCGGTATAAGCAAAGTTCAATGTTTCATATTGTTGGGTTCTTAATGCATCGGCGGTTAGTGATTCAAAAAGCAGTCAATAAATTATGTGTAAAGCTAGCCCAAGTCGAAGGGTTAGATCAAAGTGGTATGACCGAGCAAGATAAGGTATATCCATCCACTATTTTTAAACTATTGTAAATGCTGCTTTATTAAACTTTTGGATAAAAGGTGGCCCTAAATATTTTCTGTTTATTTGTATTTTGCAAGTTTGAAAAAATGAAACTTATGTACCATTTTCTGGAGAAAGACCAATTTCCAATCGAGTATTGTTGGCATATGTTAAAGGACCAACTAAAATGGGTTGAGTGTTGCTCCAAGAATGGTCAAAAGTGAAGATCCACGATGTCGCTGACCCCAACTCGTAATTATGGTGCTCTAGATTCAATAGATGATGCCAAGGAGAGAATGTTCTTAACAATGATGTTGTTAAATTAGAGAGGCTAATGGGAAGGAAAGTAGAGAAAGGAAAACTGAATGCCTCAACCAGGCTAGCTGCGGACATTGTTGAGATCTTCAGAATAAAGTATACTCTTTTTAAGGAGTCACGAGTTAAAGAGAATGAGTTTTTCTGTCTTAAGGAGCGGAAAATGCATTATGAGAGAGAGAGAGAGAGAGAAACATAAATACAATAGGAGGACGAGAGGCTAAGGTTGGAAGTGGATAGACTTTCATTTGCCAAGTTTAAAGTTGAGGAGAAAGCGGAGAGGGAGCGATTAGAAAGAGAGGAGCGGGTCATATTGATTGATGGCACTACCTTATCTGAAATACAATGCACATATTTCCAACAACATCAAATGGAAATTGTGGCAAAAGGTAACGCAGATAAACATGACAGTTTGTTTTGTTACAATTTTGTGTAATTGATTTAATCTATCCTCATAGTTTCATAAATAGCAAGTATTGGTTAATTTGTATCTTTTAACTATTTTTTATTGGAAATTAGATTCGAGGATATTGTCTTGTGATATGGGACAAAGTTCGTTTTGTTGTAAATATGGTAAAAAAATATTCATTTGAAAATATTAGCCCAAATCTTGTACTTATAAATTTAATTAGGGAATTGAAATCATATATAGGAATGGAAACATAAAACTGATAACAGATACTAAACTAGTTGGTTAATTTTCTAAATCTAGCTATATAATTGCCATTGATGCTCAATTAAATTCGATTGGAGCTAATAATGAGCTTATGTGTCTCTAATTTGATGATGACATTGAATGAACTTCATAAATTCAGTTGTAGGATTGTGCAATAGTTTAGCAGGATTACATCAACTTGTTCGCACTCGAAGTTGGGAACCCTATTATCATCTCACTCATCTTCGATAATCATATTATGTAGAATTATGCATACTTTCATAATATTTTTTAAATCCTTGATTTTGAACATTCAAGCTAGTCCTTGAACGATTGCGAACGTTGTTGAAAGCTTGAAGGACCCCAAATGCACATTTTACATCCTTTCTTTCTAATTTTTATGCTGCTGCAAAATATTTATTTATGTTCCCTTATGGAGAGGGGATCGCCTTCACAAATGTTAACCACTTTAGATAGATACCATCGGTAAGGTAGTACCCCATGATGTAGTCATTACCATTGATTGAGTAATTGACTGGAGGATGCCCTCGGGCGAGCTCAATGAAAATAAAAGATCTCTCCATTACATTGATATCATTATAAGAACTGGGTAATACAAAAAATGCATGTCTTATCCAAAGATCATATGATACCACCAATTTTAATATAATAGCTGGTTCACGACTGTGACTAGAGTACATACATTTTCAAGCAGAAGAGCAATTTTTTCACTTCCAATGCATGCAATCATTGTTCCCTAGCATCCTTGGGAATCCACGTTGTTTTACCAACATCAAGTAATCAAGCAATATCATTGACATTAGGAGACCTCAAATATTCATCAGAAAAAACATTTATGACTGCTTTCACAAATTTTTTTCAAGCTCTCCATTGTGGTGCTTTCTCCAATATATATGTATTCATTCATGAAATCAAAGTTACTCCATACGCAAGCATTCTAAGTACAATGGTTATCTTTTACAGGAAAGATAGACTAAGTCTTCTAACATTATCTCTTTTTGGAATGAAGTAGGATACGTAAGCTTCTACCTCATGATGAATATGAAGAAAAAGAGAACGACTCATACAAAATTTCCTTTGAAATAGATTCTGGAGATATAAAGGCGATTCAGCAAAATAGTCGCGAAATAGATGTTCGTGCCCTTGTATATGATCACGCCTAATGTACTTACAACGTTGACGAGTACAACCACGAGTAGATGTTGATCCTTCATATTCTTTGAGAACTATCTCCAACTCATTTTCTAAATCTAAGTAAAGAAGCAATTTACAAAAGAACGAACGAGCCATTTAAAGACAAAAGTGAATAATGAGGCCGAAATGAAAATCTTCTACTATCTCCAATGAAATCTCGGTTGCTCTACATGTCAATGACGGTTATACACCAAAATATGACCATTAGGAAAATGACAAAAAATATTACCATGAGAAGAAGGACAAAAAGTATTATCATTGAGGATATAACTATTACAAAATATTAGCATTGGAGAAGGCAAATTTTGACCCAAAAAAAAAAAATTCTAAAAAACCTAATAATTTTGAAAATATTATTGTACCTGAAAATAATAATTTAAGTTTTTATTTAAAATATTCACTAAAGCGTAATAGTTCAAAAAAGATAAGAGAGAATAGTCAAGATTGTAAAGTGAGAAAAAAAAATAATAGAAAATTATTATTTTGATATAATAGAGAAATGATAGGAGTAAGTAAGATGTATGATGTTTTGGAAATATGAGTAGTTAAAATAGGGGGAGACTTTTGACTAAAATTTAGGGAAATTTTTGGTCATCCAAATGTGGATGCTCTAACCCAAAGATCCTAAAATATGGTCATCCCAATCGATACCTGCCTACCAAAAATCCAATATGCATTAAGGTTAAATAGGGATGTTTGGAAAATTAGATGAGATGAAAGTTTTTATAATAGTAGTGAAATGATTTGAGTTAAGATTTTATTAAGTTTGGAGAAATAAGAGAGAAAAAGTTGAATAAAAAATATTATAAAGTTAAAATATTGTTAAAATATATTTTTTTAATATTTTTATTTTGAAATTTGAAAATGTTAAATTGTTTTTCGTGTTTTGGTTGAAAGTTTGGGAAAGTTGTAATGATCTGGTAATGATTAAATTAAAAAATTAAAAATTAAAAAATATTTATGTTTGAATGATAATTATAAAAAAAATTATGAAAAAATTTTAGATGAGATGAGAAAGTTATATTTTCCAAACAACCGGTTTGTTCCTTTTAACTTCGGATTAGTCTTGATGGCCACATTCCATAAATGAAACTGCATGGAACCATGCGAAATCGTACTTTTAAGGTTATAAGGGCCCCTTTACGGTAAAACTCATAAAAGAAAAGGGAAAGACCAATTTTGAGCACGTCGGCAGAACCAGCACAAGCGTTTGGAGAGCTCTCAGGTTCGCGGATTTCATGACTTGATCCGTAAAGGGTGATTCAGTGAGATTTTTTACGGTGATGCAGAAAATGCTTTAGTGAGATGTTCCTTCGTAGAATTTTGGCGGTGAAAACCATCTTCACTCCTTGCACGCAGCAACTGCTACAGCACAGAGCTTAGCTTGAAAGGTTTATCTCAACGGATCTTTGGGTTTTGCCTCCATGCCAAACCGCCTGGGTTTGCAGCATTGGCAGTGACAAGTGGAAACACGGCAATCATCTTTTCTCATTAACGTTCTTTTTAGCAGTTTTCTCTTTAAATCTTTCTTTAAACATACTGCCATAAAAGAAGTCCAAAATTAAGGTCTCACCTGGTTCCGAGACACTACAAAGTCAAATAACTTACAATTTGCAAAATGCAGTACTAAGAAATTATGTCCAGGTTCCCGCATTATTAAAGAGGATGGTGATGAATTAATGCATTGTTGGCAAATGACAGCTGAGGGTGGGCAGCGGGTCTTGCAACCCACCCCCATCCGCCTCGCCCCCGCATGGTGGAGCAGGCAACCCCACCCGCCCGCCCATGCGAGGCTGGGGACCCGCATCCCTCGTACATATATTTTATATAAATATAAATATATTTATACATATTTATAAATACATATTATTAGTTTTACTATATATAAATAGAAAAATACTTTGGACAACCAACATGCGTCCCCGCTGCGGCCTCACGTCCTACGTGGCAAAAAAAAACAAACGACGTAGTTTGCATTTTGTGGCTTTGGGTCTCGAAGACAGAAGGGGGTCCTTGTCTCCTTTTGGCATTTCGTCTTCTCCAAGCCACAGACTCTCTCTTTCGTCTTCTCCATCCTCATTTCAACCTCTCTTCGTCTTCTGGATCTAGGTTCGCTCTGTCTTCTTCTTCTTTTTCTTCATCCCTATCTTTCGTCTTCTCTAAGCCGCAGACAGACCTCTCTTAGTCTCCATTGCTTTGTCTCCATTAACCCACAAAAACACCCACGAACCAGACCTATCCATCCCTTAGTCTCCATCAACCCACGAAAACACCCACGAACCACAACTGGTCTCTTCTCTTCATTTTATCCATGAAGCCATAGAGCCACACCCATGGAGCACGATGTTGGTCTCTTCTCTTCGTCTTCTCCATGAAGCCACAGAGCCACACCCACGAAGCCACTGGTCTTCTCTTCGCCGTCACCCCCTTTGTCTTCTCCACCCAAATCTAAAATCCTCTTCCCACAAAGCCCCGAAATGCTAACCCTAACACTAACCCTAATCCTAACCGAAACCCTAACTCTAATCCTAACCCTAAACCTTTCTAAGTTCAAAATTTCAAAGTTGAAATCCCCTTCCCAGGTAAGGTTCCATTTTCAACTTTTTTCTATCTACATTATTATATTGTAGTTCTGTTGTTATATTGTAGTTCTATTGTTTCTTTATTTGGGAGTTTCTCATATGGGTTTGTCTACAAATCAGCCACTGTAGTGGTGTACACCAAAACACACCCTACGTGGCTTCTTTTTTTGTTTTTTTTCAATTAATCAAAACGCACGTTTTTATTCTTGGCTTCGGACTACATTAGCTTTCAAATTTGTCCCGCGAACCCATCCCCTCGACGGCAACCCATTTCTGCGCAATCACCGGCCAGAGCTTCTTCCTGGAGACGCCGTGTCTCCCATCAGCGCTACTGAGGGTACGCTCCTTCGTCTGGTCAGCCTCGCCTGTCCCCGCGACGTCATTGATCGGTGAGAAGCAGATCCCAAACCCGCGAAACCCAAACCCACCCGCCTTCCATATCATCATCATCATTATCCGAAGGTGAAAACTCATTTCCTTAATTGTTTAAGATATATTCTTATTTTCATTTTTAAATTTATACTATATAGTTCGAAGGGTTTGGGATTGACCCTCTGATACAGCTTGGGGGTTTCTGCATAATTTGGCATTTGCAGGGTTTGATTTCTGATATTTTGATCATTTTTGGTATCAAGGGATCATTTTACTGATTTGAAAGCTAATGTGCTTTTCTAATCTCTGGGTTATTGATGATTTAACTTCTATTACAATTCAAGCTTAGGAGTAAAAATCTCAAATTTTTGTTATTTAGGGCTCTTCGTGAGGTTTCTGCTAATTTATTCTTCCGAGTGTTTGTTTTGCTGACGTTTTTGGAATGCCCATTTGCTGTTTCTGAGCTCCGTTTATTTTTCGTAATTATTTCTTATGGGGGACATGAATGGTTTGCTTATGTATTCTATGCTCTCCTTAATTTAGAATGTTTGGAATGTTTTAGGCATTTCTTCTGTATACTCCTTGTGTACATAGGCTATGCCTATTTTTATTCTCTTCAATAAAATTTGATTATTACTTAATAAAAAAAATGAATTCTATGCTCTGTTTCTAAGAAAATCACTAGATTAGGAAATTTTGAGAGAAAAGTTGTTAACATTACGAGGGTTAATCACGGAAAGGAACTTCTGCATTTCTCAGCAACAGAAAGAGCCACCATTTCACCTGCCGTGTTTTTTTGGCTATAAAATGGCGTACTATTGGAGGCAAGTGTTATATCTTATAAGAGCCACAATTTTCTAGAAAATTTTGGGGAACATAAGCGGATTATAATTTTTCTAGAGAAACTATTTTCTATATGCATACAATTATAAAAAATTACTTGGTAGATATTTTGAATTTTAAAAGAATTGGGGGAGGGGGGATGTGTCCCTCCTCCAACGCAGTTCCACCATTGTATGTTTCTTCTAGGTTTAAAGTTTGAATATTTGAATGCAAACAATTTCTATGGATTCCGTCTCATTAGTAAAAAGTCGATCACTTACCTATAAGGGACTGTAGTTTAACCATGTAAAAGATATGTTACCTTTATACGGTCTCTAAATTTCTTGTTGTAAAAAATGTGGCAAGCAAAGGATAGCAAGTTTTTCTTTTTCTAAGAAATCTTAATAGATATATATATATATTTAAATCAAACAGTTACAAGATATAAGATTCAAAAGGATGGGAGATCCCAACAATTATCCCAAACCAACGTATACAATATAAGAAAAAAAAGGATGGGATATGGAGTCAATGACCTGACTCCCATTTCCCAAGCCGCGATTTCTGGTTCATTATAGGTGTTCAACAGTACAAGTGGGTCTTCTGAGTTTTGCTTGTTTGTTTATGGTTGGAAGATTGAATGAGAGAAGATTTCAGTAGTACAAATTTAGAGGGTACTTTAAAAATAACCAATATGCATATTTTTTCAGCGTTGCACAAATTTAATCTTGACCAAGATTTTGTTTGTATGCTTGACCGCATGTGAGTGTTAGTAGGTACTAGCTATTGGATGTACCTCTATTTGATGACTAGTTAGCTAGATATGCATGCCCTTCAGTTATGATGTATACCAATGCATTGTTCTATTTATACCATTTTCCTTTACTTACTTTTCATATTCTGTATTAAGTGTGAGAGTTTAGCTTTGCAGTGGTGTTCCTTTGCCATTATGTGCATATGAAATAAACTGGATGAAGACATTCTGGACATATTAGTGTAATGGGGGAAGAGGAAAATGCTTCTGCACCCAGGCCTTGGACGTCGACTTCACAATCATTTCTGACGCCTCAAAATACACTTGAGTCTGGGGGCGTCTTTACTGTGAGTATGCATGTTGATGTATATTTTGTTTTTAATAAAGTGTGTTTGACATGGTCATGAACTATTTCATGTAATTGCATAATTGTAGCATCAATTTGATATAAATATGCCCTACCCTTCGCCACAAAATCCAGATGGTTTTAGGCGAGTTGAAGAGTCATTCCAGGTATTATATCTCTACATTTCATAACGAATAAAATAATTTGATTGGGGTCTCCCAATGGTTGTTTGTTAATTTTTTTTTATTTTTCATGATCTTATTTTCCCTATCAACATTCTGTGGTTGATGATTTAATTGATATATGCAGTACCCACCATCATCGAGTAATCCAGATGATTTTAGGCATGATTTTTCTGAATTTTCCACATTTGAAGAAAATGCCCGATGCACATTTTCAAATGAAGCTGAGGGTATTACACTTTTTGGCTTTCATTTTTATTAAACCTCTATTGAATTGATGATAATACATCCCTATGTTTCCATATTTAGAGATGTTATTTGACCTAGATGATGATTTAGAGGGTACCCCTATTGTCCCGGATGATTCAGTATGGGTTGAAGCGCCAACATCCGGTATGGAATTTGGGAGTGAAAAAGAGCTTATGGCCTATTATAAGCAATACACCAAGCAAGAGGGATTTGGTGTAAGAACACAGAGGACAAAGAAAGATGATGATGGGAGGCCTGTGTATATTAATATATAGAAGGGGAACTGAAAACTGCATCACCTCAATTTCGATTCGAAAAATTAAGAAAAACCTGCATCTTCCACAACATTACGTGAATAACACTGGAGGGAAGAGACTATGGTGACATCATGATGAATTCTTCTGCGAATAAGAATTACAAGTTTCTTATCAATTTGAGTGGCTGAAAAAGTTTATTCTTCAATGTCAAGACATTCTTTTTAGTCCATGACATGTCTTACACTCTGTTATTTGTCGATTAGTTCCTGATGTTAGGTCTTTAATGTCTATTCTGATATACACAAAAACTAAACCTACTAACCTTGTACTACATGGTCATTGAGCTTTATATATATCAACTAAATTATACCAAATGCCAAACTTTAAGCTGAATTTTGTTCACTTGGGACTTTGCAGGTTCGTCGAATTCAACTAGAAGAAGTTTCAAAAAACGGCCAACACTAAATTGTGACTAATTTAGTACAGGTACAAATATGATAGAGAAAGAAAAATAGTTTCTATAAGATTGGGTTTCTTTTTTTGTGCTTACAAATGTATATTGTAGTTTAGAATGTATTGAGTGGGCTGATGCACAAACTAATCCGGAGGGTTATAATGCTTGTTTATGGGGTGGTGTTGTTATACACACTTAGTTTCTGGGGGTGTTTCCTTCCATTATTTTGGATTTGCGTAGATTTCTCCCAATTCAAGCTGTTATGTTGAGTGGGAGTGTGAAGGATTCATGTTATAATTACTGTCGTGGCAACTAAAGTCAGTTTAGCATTCTATCTATTTCATTACTTTAAGTATGGAATTTCATTATAACTTATTTACTTTCATTTTATGTTTCCATGAATAAGGCCTTAACTTAACTGAATTGGGATTCCAAGCTAAATGCACAGACAGATATTATGAATTTCAGATCTGATGTGGATTGTTTCATTTACCTCAATTCCAGATTATAAGTATGGTTTTGGCCTAGATTGCAGCAGAGTTCGGGATTGAGAAGATGCTTTCTGGAGATGCAGCCTAGTCATTAATTTGCCATGGTGTCACTTTACTAATATATGTAGTTGCAAAGCAGGGTATAATTTGGGCGAGGTATTGAGAAATGAAGATGTACGTCATGTATATGTTGTAGGAGAATATTGTAAAGATTCAATTATAAGCATGATGCTTGGCTGACATTGTAATTATGCTGGATTGGATATTTTATTAATATAATTTTCTGAATTCAGGAGAAGTTGCTTGGTGTATTCAGGACTACATGTGGAGAAAGTAGTTTTTGTTTGTCATATTATTTGCCATGACAGATTTCTAACGGTGGGTTATTATCATTGGGTTGGCATAAGAATGGGGTTAAAGATTTATAACACACGGTTAAGTATCATTGGCTTGGCATTTAGATTGCCATGACAGATTTCTAATATAGAGTTTTTATCGATGGTTTGGTATGTACATTTGCCATGACAGACAACAAGTGGCAAATGTATCATGAACTTTTTAGTCCATGTCAACAAATACACTATATTGTACACCTGGTTCTTGCATCAATGGGTAGCTGGCCAACACTGAATAATTTCAATTGGAGAACCATGAATTGATGCAAAAAAAAAACCAAAACTTGACATAACAGAAAGATGAATGGAAAATTAATTGACACGAGGAAATTTCCATAACCTGTGTGTTCCCTTTTGTACATCATAACCAAAACATAGAGGGAATAATTACAAACACAACTAGTTCAAAACGATGTACACCTTCTTACATACAATTTATCCGAACCAAGCTAAAACTATGACAATTGTGAGAACCCAATACAAACACAATAAGTTTCGCGGCCTCAGTTTCAGAACTTTCTCTCTCTCTTTTATTGTATCTTCCCTTTTCCGAACTTCAAGCTCTCGAAGCAGTACATCATCCCACATATTCCAAACTTGATTCTCCCTTGTACGAATGTTCTGATCTAGCATATGAAATATATCCATCCAAACGAAAAATTCGCACCTCGCCTCTCCCTGCAAATAGTGCAAACTCACAATTAACATTATCAAGTACACCTGAGTTTACAAAACATAATGCAAGTATGAAAAATAAAATGATTGCACAAACCTTATCATACTTTGGGAAGGCAAAAAATTTCCTTCCAGGATTAGACTTAGTGTGAGATGTCTTTAATTTTGTTTTCAGGCCACAAAAACAAGTTGGTGATTCCATCACTTCAGCATAAGAACAAGATGATGCTTCAGATGATGCCATGGCGTGATTCTGAAAAATGCAAAACAAATTAACGTTACCTAATCAAATTCTCAACTGGAATATAAAAAAAAAAAACTTGGATCATGGTGTTTCGATTTTTTTCAAAACTTTATATTAGACTCCTCTTTAAGCAGATATGGTAACAGACCAGCTTCTGTTTAGCTGCACTAATGAACAATAATTAAATAGGGAACTGTGTATATTAACATCTTTCCAACTTGCCAAATTTAATTGTACTTTCAATAGGTTTGCAACCAGAAAATTGAGAAACTTGGCACTAACCTTAGACAGTAGCTATCTAGCATGTATGTGTAATTTTTTTAATTGGTATGAATTTTTGAATCATGCTTATAATCCTGCACAAACAAGGAAAGTTCTGTGTATATCACCATACCCCTAGCGTTCTAGCCATTTCAATAATTTCAACCTTATCATACCTTGGACTCTTTAGAGTTCAATAATTATATATTAAGGATCGCCAATTGAGTGACTTGATAATGGATGATCTATTCTATAATCTTCATCAATCTTTATTTGTATTTCTTTTTAATATTTGTATAATCTATTAACAATGGTGGCTACAAAACCAGCCTCCCCTCCCTAATGGGTTTTCCATGTTTTAAAAACTGATTGCTCACCAATAGTTTTCCATGTACTTGCATCTGGCCAAGACGTACAATTAATATTCTATATAAATTCAAAAGGATGGAAAGGAAAAAAGCCAATCGGATTTGATCAGTCAAGAGTAGTGATAGTAACAAACCGAGTACATTCATAGTGCATGCATAGCTTTCACTTGTTTGATTAGTAATTTTTTAGCTTACAAGTTCTACAGGCAAGATGACATTGGAAACATAGCAATGCATATGAGATCAAAATAAGGGTTTTTGTGGGCAGAAAAGATTTTTACAACTTATCATTCCCTCGAGTTTGTTCCAAATTTATTTACAAGTCACGTCAGTTAAATGATAAACCTTCTTACATAAAAAAATCTGGGATGGTGATTCAAATAAATTGAACATATGGTGATTCAAATAAATTGAACATATGGTGATTCAAACGCCCCTTTTCAACACATAATAGAGTTACAATTGAGATAATAGGCAGCTTTTCTAAACGTAACATGGGCAACTCCAGCAAGACCAGCATGGGTAAAACAGGGGCAACTGTATATTTCTAAACGTACAGATGTGATTCTCTATCTCTAACAATGGTGATATAAGTGTAAGATTATTACTTAAAGCAATTTCATGGATGAACTGAAATGAGAAAATACCTTCGCCCGTGCCACCAGATCTATCCAACAGAAATAAATATTTCCACAGGGGTGGGTTTCGAGTTTTGGCTGGGGGTGGGTGGGGAGGATGCGACGCGGGAGGGTTCGGGGAGAGAGGGAAGGAGATGGGGTTCGGGAAGAGAGGGAAGGGGTTTGGGAAGGCCGGGGAGAGAGGATGAGTTCAAGGTTCGCCGGGGGAGGGGGGGTGGGGGCCTGATGGGTTTCTGGGGTGGGGTTCGGTGGTGGGGGCCGGATGGGGTTCGTGGATGGGGTTCTGGGGTGGGGGCCGAATGGGGTTTTCGTGGGTGGGGGCCGGAGAATTGTGGAGGAGGGGGGAGACGTGGTCCGGGGGAGAGAGGGAAGTTCTGGAGACGTGTAGGGTTTAATCTGAGAGGGAACCGTGGTCTGCTGCGAGGGGAACCATGGTCTGCTGCATAGGGAGAGAACAGGAATTTCACTTCCTGTCCATGTAAGGTGTGTTCTGGCTTTGCTGAAATAGTGGCTTCTCCTAAGATTAATTCTTCTCATATTTGGTTAGTCTTGTGAGTTTTTTAGATTTTGTGAGTCTTGGTTTCTTGATTTATTTAAGGTTTTTGTTTAGCGACAGTATTGTTGTAATGGTTTATGAATTTCATGTAAATTATTATTCTGGAAGTGGTTGTTGGAGATTGGTAGTGTTGTTTTTAATATAATTTTATAATTAGATGTTGATGGTGTTATCGTTGTGTTGGTTTATGAATTTCGTGTAAATTATTATTCTGGAAGTGGTTGTTGGAGATTGGAGGTGTTGTTTTTAATTTAATTTTATAATTAGAGGTTGATGGTGTTATCGTTGTGTTGGTTTATAGTTTCATCATCTGTGATTATATATATATATATATTAACTTTGTATACTTTTCCTTCCTGATTGTAATTTAGCTCGACTTGAAAGTAGTAAAAGGTGTTAAAATTAGTCCAACTTCAATCTGAGCCCATATATGGGCTCAGATTGAAGTTGCAACGTTTGATTTATAATGTGATTTGTATTGTTTGCTTTGATTTTAAAATTAAAATTGGGAAGGGCAAAGGCATTGATATG
This sequence comes from Carya cathayensis, assembly GCA_011037825.1. Taxonomy (NCBI): domain Eukaryota; kingdom Viridiplantae; phylum Streptophyta; class Magnoliopsida; order Fagales; family Juglandaceae; genus Carya; species Carya cathayensis. Next base: position 1,275,600 of record QGSO01000196.1, read on the forward strand.
TTCTTATCCTATGCCTCCTCACCCATAATGTCCACATATATTTGTAGTTTGAGTTGGGCAGGTAGTTCATCAGAATTGTACATCTAACATTATAAAACATGAAAACTGTTTAATGCATGTATTTTTTTGGATTTCGCATGTAACAAATTATAAAACATCATGTTAGAATGTCGTCATCATCATCATCAATTTCTTCTTTGGGACAACCACATTGCTTTTGTAAGGTCGAAGCGATATTGAGATACTCGAGTACTACAAGAAATCTAGGATGACCCCTTCTTAAGGTGTCCAAAATACAACACAAAGGTAAGTACTACATTTGTACATCTAACATTTTTAAATTATTGTGATGAATATATTGTACATCTAATATTTTTTATATATGTATAAAATGTTTAGGGATTACCATACTATAAATTCTTCAAGTGGATAGATAGTAATCAAGAGATTGAGTTCTAACTTTGAGAAAGAAAAAATAAATTGTTAAGGAATGAGAAAGAATTTGAGAAAAAACTGGATGATGTGGAAAAGACGAAGACCGAGCTCCGTAAAAGAGAAGATTATGTGGAGAAGAGAGAGATGGTGGTATCCAATAGAGAGATGGTGCTTCTAGAAAAAGAAACTGAATTGAGGTGTGGACACACACTACTTCGGGTGTATTGGGCTTTTTTATTTGTAGTTGCATGTTACTTTGTAGTGTCTAAGTAATTGTTGCCTAGTGTTAGTATCTAAGTATTGGACTCTGTACTTTATTGGATGATAGTGGGTATATGTATATATTTTAAGAAAAAAATTAATTGTACAGTTTAAGAATCGGAATGTACATTGAGCAAATCGTATAGACTGTATATTTTATTATTTAATCATCTGAATTGCATTGTTTGGAAGAGACAGCCTATCTCATCTTCAAAACTATTTCTAAAATTTTTTGGACAATTTCTCGATTTATAACATCAAATGTTTTGTTTTTTTCCTGTTTGTTTAGGCTTTAAGGAATTATCATAATGCTCCGGCTGTAGGGCAGACTACTCACGTTTTTAACAACGTATGGACCAAAAATACCCATGTCACCACTTGGATTACAAAATTATGATACCCTTTTCATACAATTTTGATGGGAAAATCATTTAAATCATGTCAGTCATGAGTTTAGAGCATATGCATTGAACATGCTTCCTGCAAAATATAAACATGATGCCCATTGTTTTGTGAGGTCTAAATCATCAAGCAAATGACCTCAAATCTGCCTAGAAAGTGAGAGGTGGTGGGGGACCCCTCAAGTGGTTTTAAACTGTCAATATCAAATCATACACTTCTTCACACAGATAAGCAAGCAAAAACATGAAGAATACTAAGCACATATTGATGCTATTATAGTGCTCCCAACGACCAACTAATGTAGAAGAAACTTCATATAACAAACTAATAGGCACACCATCCAACCTGAACTTAATTCTTGTATCACATTCAATAAATGTCTCCCATGGCAAAGTCCAATACACATTTGTATTTCAACAAATACATTAAATACATAAAACTGGATACACAATACACAATACTAAAAATTATAGATTGAATCATATCATTGCAGCGATTGTAATTTATCCAACCCAAAGTCCATCGGTTGTGATCCATCCAACCCAATTTGTATCTATAAATAATAAAATCCAAATATTAATGTCATGTCGATATTTAGCATTAAAATATTAAAAAAAATGGGATACACTTACACTTTCTTGACTTTGAATCACTGCTCCTCGGATCTGAGTTTCACTAATGTCAAAAGCTGTGCTTTCTAGAACGGCCTTGTTAGAAATACTCGTAACTCAGCAAAAATTAGAATTCAAATATAAACATGTACATATAAATATTCCTGCATGTGTCCAACATTGGCCATATCCATCTCTAAATGGCCAAATAAAGATCTCTGTGTGTTCAAGATGGGTGTATATCCTCCATCTCCCTAATAATCAAATAACAAATAAGAACAACAAATTGTCATATCCTTTCTTGTAAAATATAAATACAAATGTCATATTAAATAGATGCACCTCTTTGTGTTTCCCCTTTCCTGATGCTTTTTTCGCTTTTACTTTCACTTTAATTTTTTCAAAATCTTTCTCCACCCTGGATACTCTTCTCAGATTTGGGGGTCTACCTTTCCCACGCACAACATGTGGACTGTGTACTTGCCCAAAACCATCAATAGTAGTTGCATCCCTTGTTGTACAACCAACATTAGAACCTGTTTGGGTCATCAATGAGGGTTCTTGGTTGACACAATACAACTCAATCATTGCATATAACTTAGCTTTCGCAACCTGAGTAGGCTCTTTTGAAGCCACTGCAAGAGTAATCATCTGATAATAAATATTCAACATCTCTGAATATCTATTAGAATCTGCCCGTTGTTCCCCTGCATCAAAGCTACTATGGATCAACGTGTATTGCCTTTTGACATCCTTCATCCATCGATCTAAAATGTATTTATCTGGCAAAAATGTAATCTTGTTACATCTGAATATGGCCAAAATGTGCTTACACAATATCCTCCTCATTTGGAATAATCCACAAGAATACTTTGTAACTGAATCTTCTTCGCTAAAGTCCACAGAATATGTAACTAGCTTAGTGAACTCTGCCAAATGAACTTCATCCTTTACAAGATAGGTCTTTAATGCACCATCACTCTTATGTAATTTTGGATTCATATCGATCATGCTGGCAATTTGCTGTTGTACTTCCTTGAATTTAGAATTCGTGTACAAATCTTGAAACCTCTTCTCAATTGGAGATCTAGATACGCAGGGGGTTGTGACACTAAATGAATGGAAATTTGCAGCATTTTCATTCTCAATTTTTTTTCAATGCATTATCAAACTGGTCGACAAACTCTTTCAAGTTCGCTTTAGCATGAACATACCCGTCAAAAAATGCATTCATGCTCTCACTCCATTGTGTTGTACTCATTCCAGCCCAAAAGTAGTCTTTCAAGAATGCTGGAATCCAATGCTCACAGAGTATAGACTTTGCAATCACGCATTCTCATGCAAATTGCACATGGTAATTAATTGATCCCAACTTGTCTCAAACTCTTCAATACTTTGGCTGTCATACACACATTTCATCAATGAATTTTTCATCCCAATTCTGTAGGAACCATAGGAGCCAAGCTTTTCGGTGACTTTCTTCAATATATGCCACAGGCAAAATCTACGTCGGATATTTGGGAAAACAATAGTTATTGCATTTTTCATCGCTCTATCTTTGGTCAGTGATAATAGCTTTAGGAGGTATACCATCTATACACTACAACCAAGTTTGGAATAACCACACAAAAGTCTCCGTATCCTTACTAGAAATCAGGCCTACTCCCAAAAGAATTGACTACCCATGGTGGTTTACACCAACAAATGGTGCAAACGGCATCCCATATCTATTCGTCAGGTATGTGGTGTCGAATGTAACCACATCACCGAAATATTGGTAGACTGCTCTACTACGAGGGTCTGCCCAGAATACATTCTTTAACTGCCCATCATCATCTAAATCCATCAATGCAAAAAACTCAAGATTTTTGTACTGTATCCTACAAAAATACTCTCGAAGTGCACCAGTACTACCTGCACCAAGTCATAGATGTCTTGCCTTTTCGATGTCTTGCTCAGAATATATTCTTTAACCGCCCGTCATCATCTAAATCCATCAATGAAAAAAACTCAGGATTTTTGTACTGCATCCTACAAAAATACTCTCGAAGTGCACCAACACTACCTGCACCAAGTTGTAGATGTCTTGCCTTCTCGATATAGTTACGATAATCCTTTTCCAAAAATGGAAGTTTCTCGAATCCGCCTGCGTCAATATCAAGAGATCCAAAGCTCTTGTTCATTCGGACATCAGCCATATCATTTGTATCTAGAACTCTTTTTACCACATCACTCACTTCTCTATTACATCAAAAGAAGCGGGTTTTCCTTGAACTGAGGCCATGGTTATGGATATTATGAACAGTAGTCAACCGAAGTTTTCCATTAGATTTTAAGGCATTAATCTTTGCCTTACATTCCGTCTTTCCTGTTGGACATGGGTTTGTGACATTGAAAGCCCTATTACGGGCCTTCCCACCACGACACATACCACACAGTCTCATCTGCTCCCCTCTTAGTCCTTTTTGTCATCTCCCCAAACCCCTATTTCTTACCATAATTCTTATAATAACTCAATAAATCTTCAAGGGAATTAAACTCAATCCCCGACTTTGGCTCGTCAATCATATCATCACCATTGATTTCAACATTCTCATATGTCCCGGCATTACAATCCTTGGTTTCCTGTGGATTTGGTCTATCCTCATTAATTTCTTCAACTGTAGAGGATGTACATGGCACTTCAATTGGAGGTTCCATATTATGTGGAAATGGGTAACCAACATTTGGCAGAAATCCCAGTGACCACGCAAGCACTTCTCCATAGTAAGCATGTATGTAATTTGGGCTTTCTGGACAAGTTCATGGTATGTCCTAACATGTTATTGGATAAAGTTATTGATGTATTTTGGAAATAAATATCAATTCAACACATTCTAATGTTAACGATATATTAAATTATATAACATACCGCAGATAGGAGATTTGAGCTACATGGTGTTAACGTAGATGTGTGTTCTTTCCCGTTTCCCATGCTAAGAGGGAGCCAATTGCAAATACTGAATCTAAAGAGTAAAAATGTAAATAATGGAGCAATGAAATACAACAAATATAGATATTCCTCCAAAGAAATATAGGAGTATTCTAACCGCAATAATAAATTAGAAAACATACTTATATTCTGATCATAAAGGCCTGACTTTAAAAAATTTAAAGAAAAGTAATTTCATGAATAATATACACAGAAATCCTATAAAGCACTTAAGCCATGGCAGTACTTTTTAAGTACTCCAAAATGAAAAGGATGGTTATGTAATCATCCCCTGATTTGGCTTGGGTAGACCCCAATTTTTCTCTTTTCTTCAATGGCAGGTAAAAATAAATTCCATTTTAGAGTAGTTGGCAATGATCATGCTTTTCCTATTATTATTTATCAAATGCTTTCATGGCATGTTATTGATTACTTTAACAAAAGGTAAGAAACACCCCAAGTAGCAGAGAGAAGAGGTGAGAGATCTGACCACATGCTTCCTTGGGACCATAAAAATCAGAAAATCAAAAGCTTCTTCTCCCCACAAGGTCGAGCATGAGAAGATCCCAAAAAGTAATACAAAACGAAATGTTGTTTCTCTCAAATCTTACAGCTTCTTACTATATTACATTAACTCAAACTACTCCTAAACCCCATAAAGGAAAATGTGTTTAAACAAATGAAAAAAGTTCATTTGCATGCTGGACTACAGTTATCTTTGCTTTTAAAGAACATTTCATGCCTTGGTTACTGCAGAGATCCTTGCTTTTAATCTTGTAGTAACACAAGGCTCACTGATTTGGGTGCTCCTAATTGTTTTATTTTAATGGAGAGGGAACCTTCCCCCAATGCAAGAGGCTAGGGAGGAAGGAAACTTCTCTCTTCAGTGTGGAGAATCCCATTTGCATTATGTCCCATGATATCTTTCTTTTTTGAAGAATGTTTGGGGCACAATTCAATACGTGGAAAGAATTTTTTTTCTCTCTCTCTCAAAGAAAAACAAAGGATATTCATGGTTGTAGTTTGATGGATTAAATGTGATGGTCTAATGGGAGTTCATGTAAGCATTAGAACATATAGAAGAATCTGAATTAACTTTTCATTATCTTGTTGAATTTTTTTGGTCCTCTATAGAATAGCACAATCAACAAGTAAATCACTAAGATGCTTTGGGTGTTCTTTTTAGTCATGCACCTCTGTAGTATATTACTTACATAAGAAAGCATAGATCCATCTATGTGGTTTCAAAACTGTACCAAATATAATGCAGATGGATGGAAGAAAGTGTAATCTCCCTCCCTCCCTCCCTCCCTCTGTAGTATATTACTTACATAAGAAAGCATAGATCCATCTATGTGGTTTCAAAACTGTACCAAATATAATGCAGATGGATGGAAGAAAGTGTAATCTCTCTCTCTCTCTCTCTCTCTCTCTCTCTCTCTCTCTCTCTCTCTCTCTCTCTCTCTCTGTGGGGGCCACTTTATGCAGCTTTAGGTTCTAAGGTAAAGAGGTCTGAGTTAAAAAAATAAAATAAAATAAAAAAATCTTATATTTTAAGTCAAAATCCGGAGCAACATAAACTCATAGGCTAGAGTAAGAAAGTATTGGTGCCTTGATTTCTTTTATAAATATAAGGGATCTTAAAACACATTGTGCAATGATAAAGTAGCATAACTTGAACAAATAGCAGCCAACAAATCGTGGGTCCTCCTCTCACTAGGAACCAAGATAAACTCAAATGAAAATTTCAGTTGAATGCAGTCATTTGTAAAATTTTAGCAGATTTAGCTACTGGATCTAACTGCTTCATAGGATGAGATACCTTAATAGCAAATGGACCAGTCGCCCCCTACGATGATGACCGCGACCAGTCGCTCTCTCACCCACGACGCGCAACTCAGAGATTTGGCCTGTCCCACAATGACAACTACAACAACCGGACGAGGAGAAATACAATGCAGTGAAGTGGCTCAGACAGTCGCTCTCTCACCCACGACGCACAACTCAGAGATTTGGCCTGTCCCACAACGACGACAACAACCGGACGAGGAGAAATACAATGCAGTGGAGTGGCTTAGATAAAAATGGAAGAAACCCACGCAAATGGAAGAAACCTATTTCAATTCCTGCTTTCTTCATTTTTTTTTTCCCCTTTTTTAAATAAATCTGCTGACGAGGCATATTCAGTAGGGGTCGCAGCGCAGACGCAACCCTGGTTGCCCCTAGAACTATTGATATAAATATAGTAATATGAATTAAATATAGTTCTTACTTTATACAAGTTGTAGTGTAGTAAGTGTGGCCTTACCGGGCAATACAAGAGTCCGAGAATGTGACACACTTGTATTGCCTTGGCCCCCTATATATATAAAGACCACACCTACTAAACTACTACACTACAACTTGTTATTAATTTTTAAATTATGGTCATACCTACAATTTAAATTTACAATTTGGATTAAAAAAAATGAAAGTGTTTTTGTCACTTTTGGGCCCAAGAATAATATTTGGGCCTAGTGGGCCATAAACTATTGGATTGGGCCGGGGGCGGGGCGGATGAGGAGTCCGCCCCCACCCACCCATGCAGGTATCACCCCTAGAGCTGTAAACAAGTAAAAGATTTATGTTCAAGGCAAACAGCAAATGTAAATAATGCTCACATTGTCAAGCAATCAGTTGGAGATAAGCAACTAAAGTGAATGAACATTCTCGTACATTAAGCTTATTTGTTTGCGGTACACTTCTAGGAAACTGAAGTGGGGCACCAAAAACCAGACTGGGGTTCAGCATTTCTACAGTCTACAGGCAAGAATTTGATATCCTCCATCGACAACCTGCAGTTTTACTTGAGTTGAACCTGTTTTTTCCACGATATATGGCTCATCCATCTTTGCATGTATCAAATGACTGTATCAGACCGTCCGTCTGATATATGGCTCAAGTCACTGTCCTATTGAGCTTTTCACACAATATATGGCTCAAGTCACCCCAGGGCATCCTTCAGCTTAAAGATCCCAGAAGCCAGACTGTTGCACTTTATTATATTATGGCAACGAATTGAACAGGGTCATTAAGATCTATGTCCCCATATAAAACCACCAAAGGTACTTCCTCCCCTTCTTTCGTTCAGCGTGATAAGAAACGCTTATAAGACGGTTAGATTCTCAGCAACATCTCTGTCATGTCTAATTTCCTTGCCAATCTATAGGAAATTCAACAAAATTTCGAAGTCTGCCAATTGATAAAAATTTGGTAAGCTTCAAGAAACCAAACTTCATCTCTAGCAACATATACGAGATACTACAATGCATTACAGATGTAACACAGAGACCACATACCTTCAGGCTTCAAGATATCAAGAACTCAATGGAAGAATCTCCTTCGACATCGGGCAGATCCGAGCTCCTCATACTCGGATTTAGTGACACACATTGCTTCAAAATCAGGACTAGATGCCAAAAGCGATCCCCCCCGCCAGACACCTAGTATGGGACTGAACAAGCATCACAAAGTTTTAAGCCCATGGGATGCAGTAGAATGTTTGAAAACAAAATATGTAATTTACGAGAAAAATTTACTTTTCTTGAGTTGTTATCTTCACTTGGTAGTCATCAGGGACAAGAGGCCGAAGCTCCTTCTCTCTGCAATTTGATAAAGCAATAATATAAAAACTCAAGTCTGAATTTGCTTCCAAAAAAATAAATTCAAGTCTAAATAAAGCTTTAATAGTAATTTTGACTATAAATCACATGTAAAAAAAATTGAATAAAATGAAATGGCAGAGTGATTAGAAGTTACAATCTCTCAGCAAATCGAGGAAATAGCGTGCTTCCACCTGTTAAAATAATGCTGTCCAAACACAAAATTTAAGCACAGACATTGGTATTGAATTGATATATTTAACATAATTAGCATAGAGTCCAAGAGTTTCGAAAAAAAAACCTTTCATAGAGTATAGGGTGAAGATGAGGATGGCAAGAATTGACAGCTCGAACAATGCACTCTGCTAGCCCAGCCTGGTTCATTCCTGCATAAACGGCTTCAAGTCAGACAATTTGTAAAAGTACCTCGAAAAGGAGGGAATCGGCAGAAGTTATTAAGATTTTGTTTCTCACTAGATTTCACAACATTTCCAAAATGTTCCAATCAATTTCTTTCCAAGTTTGTTCCTTGGAGGAAGCATGTAACAACTTGAAGAAGTTGAAGAATCAACTTGAGGAAGCATGTAACTATCAAAGAAAACCCGCCGCAACTTAGTAAACAAAACCCTAGTTTTCCTTTGATAGTAACTACCTTGATTCTAATGTTTACATCAAATTATTCAATAAGTTCAAGGTCTTCTATACCTCCAATCTCATGTATAACAAATGAAGAAGAATACAATTTCCCAGAAGTAAATCCAGATTTACAAGATTGGAAGATCCCCCAAACTCCAACCAAAGAATCTACAAAACAAGCTTTTCACCATTCTCATTCTCATGTGATTACAATGTTAAAATTGTTGAACAAGTTTATGCTTTGAACAAAGAAGACGAGACACAGCCTTTTCGTGTAAAATCAAGGTAATTACAAACCTAGACCATGAACAGAAAAACTGAATGAAATCTTATCATAGATAATTACCCAGAAATCTAACAAAAGCTAAATTCTACAAAAACAAAAGCTTTGCCTCACAAGTCAAACAGAAAACCCCCTAAAAATATAGTTCATAACTGCAGGTATTGTACGACTATACAGACCCAGATCCGCAGGATGGAAGAGCATCTCTGGGACAAGGAAGCGCTCATTTGTCAAGTCAAACTCCTGCGCAAAGTAAATAAATATTTAAAATCAGTAATAGACACGAAGTGGCTGCTTCAAGAAAATGAAAAATGCTGAAAATGGGATACACCAGTACATTTTTGGTTAAATCAATTCTCTTTCTGTCCTCAGGCTTCTCCGTAACCTCAATGTGGTCCATATCCACCTTAGCTCCTAAGTTTGAAGGTAGAGCCCCATCTGTCAGTGACAGGTATCTCTGTGCTTGGTCCGGGTCCTTGACAAAGCCCTTGGTGTGCGTAACACCGTCTGGAAGCACGTAAGTGCACCTCAACAAGTTTTTCTTCCCGGGCTTCCTATACGAAATGAAAATTCAAATAAAATACTCTAAGCTACACAATATTTCAAAAATACGGAACTTAGAAATCGGAGGAGTGCCTGAGCTAGTAATAACCTTGCGACGCCTAGGTCACGCGCGACGTCGAGGGAGACGAAGCAAAGCTTCTCTTTGACATCGTCCATCAAGAAGGTCTCGTCCATGACGTTTACGGAGCGGTAGGAGACGAGCTCCTTGAGGTAATTGGTGAGGGCTTTGCCTCCGAGGTCGATACGTTTTACGGCGTAGTTGAGGGTGAAGTTCTGGAACACGGGGGCAGCGTGGGTGAAGGAGAACCCACAGTCAACCACGAGGCTGCACTGGGCCGCACCCCTCGAGACGACGTGGCGGCGGCTGGTCTCGTAGATGTGGGCCAGGGAGGGGGAATCGGCGACGTAAAGGGCTGAAAAGTTGAAGTCCTCGAAGACGAGCTCGTCCGTGGCTCGTTGGATGGAGGGCAAGGCGAAGAGGGGCTCGGTCAGTAGCAATGAGGACTGAGAGGGGCTGATATGGAGGAGGGAGTTAAAGAGGTGAGCCCAGATGTCTCGCTGGAGGTCAGGGTTGATGAGGTAGCCGCGGTCGAGGGGACGACGCACAGCGGCGGAGGTGAGGTCCAGCGGGTCTTCGGAGGAGGCGGCGATGGTGGGGGAGGGGTGGAGCCATTTCTTGGACGAAAGGGGGCGGAGGAGGCAGTTGGGGAGGACGGTGGACGGGTCGCGTTCGCCGCCGAGACCGGCCTTGATAAGACCACCGCCATTGTCGAGAACGACGACCACGTTCGACATGTCTCCCGAGACGGAGTGAGAATGGGATTGGTAATGGATTTTATGCATTTGCTCGGGGCGACTCTAGGACTCTCGGTGTAAGGCTTTTAAGATTTTACCAAAAGTAAATAAGTAATGTTGTATGCCAGGACAAAAAACTATGATTAGATATTTTTAGAGTATACGAGTTTTTTTTTTTCTTTTTGGGTTTTTTTAATAAATTAATAAATTTTCGTAAAAAAACAATACAATTTTTATAACTCAAAATAACAAATGAGACCTTCACATAGTCCGTCCTCAAGCCATACTACTTCCGAATTTAGATTCTTTGCTAACTGAGCAGCAGCAGCTTTCTTCCCAACCCTTTTGACAAGTACTACTTTCCAACGTGGTTGTCTTGATACCATATACTGAATGTCCTCCGTTAAGTGACCTGTCCAAGAGCAATCGTTACATTTAGCTTGGATATTATTAACTACTATTTTAGCATCTTCTTTAAAAATAACATGACAGATCCCCAATTCTTGACAAAGCTTCATAGCTTGAAGTAAAGCATAACATTTAGTTTGTAACACAGATGAGACATGTGCTCTTGGAGCAGCCAAGATAACTTCTGCATCACCACATTTATTCCCGATTACAACCCCAATTCTCATACAGTTACTAACTGCAGTATAAGCTGCATCAAAATTAACTTTACGAAAAGGTTCCAATCGTGGCTTCCAACAGATTTTCTCTTCTAATAGCCTTGAATAGGTCTTTTGCAAGTCCCTCATTACATCTTTGAAAAGGTCAACCTCCTCCACAGCAGACTTATAGGTAATAGTTGGATTTACAAACTTTTGGTTAAACACCCAAAGATTTCTACGAATCCATAACTTATGAAACATTGCCACCACATATTCCAGCTGATGAACCTCCAATTTCTGCAACAAATCCAACCATAGAACAGTTAGATCTTCATAATCTGAGCTCCATTTCTTGCAAATACTAGCTGAGTCCCCCCATATATCTACTGCAGTAGGGCATGTCCAAAGGACATGCAGAATAGTTTCTTCATATCTGTTGCACACAGGACAACAACTATCTTCAACAATTCTCTTATTATGAAGCTGGCTCATTGTTGGTAAGATGCCCTGCAGTGCCTTCTAGAAAAATTGCTTCACTTTACCATAAACCTATAGCTGCCAAAGTTTCCTCCATTGCATAACATCAGCAGAAGCATTGGAAGATTACCCTGCAACCTGTCTCTGCAATTCCAGATTTTCAAAATAAGCACTTTTGACAGTAAAAACCCTTTTTGGGGATTTCATCCATATGAGATTGTCTCCAACCTCCTTGCAACTTAGTGGAAAATTGGAGATTAACTGAGCATCCTCTATACTGAATACTGTGTCCATCACTTCAGTCTTCTATGTACATGTTTCTTTGTTAATCAAATATGCAACCTTAGCATTGTAATCAAGAGAGTTCATAAGAGTTTGTACCATATAAGTAGAGGGTCGAGGTAGCCATTTATCATGCCAAATACTAATCTTCTCTCCATTTCCTATCCTCCAAACAGCACTTGTCTTGACTAAGTCCAATGAAGACCCTATGCTTCTCCAAATATGTGATGGAGAAAAGCCCACCTTAGACTAAAAAATGTGACAGTTCTTAAAATACTTGTGTTTAAAGATCTGAGCTACTAGAGAGGCAAGTTCTTGCAACAACCTCCAAGCCTATTTGGCTAACAAGGCCTTGTTAAAACTGATTAGGTTTCTGAAGCCAAGTCCTTCCTTGTTCTTTACCTGTCCTAGCTTTTCCCATTTTAACCAATGAATACCTTTTACATCCTTATTATTCTTTCACCAGAACTGAGATATCATAGCCTCGATTTCCTTTAACAAGCCAAATGGCAGCTTAAAGACACTCATAGTATAAGCTGGAATTGCTTGAAGTACACTTTTAATCAAAATTTCTTTACCAGCCTTGGACAAAAACACAGATTTCCAGCCTGTAATTCTTCTCCAAATCTTCTCCTTCAGACCACGAAAAGTATTGTATTTTGATCTTCCAACAACAGTAGGCAGGCCCAAATACTTATTATAATTCCCACACATCATTCCATGAGAAGACTGGATGATTAGTCTCTAAGCATTAGGATGAGAATTTTTGCTGAAAAGTATGGATGTCTTCTGTTTATTGAGAACCTCTCCTGAGGCTATGACGCCCTCAGATTTCCACAAATTCTGCTCCAGCCTCATCCATTCTTCTTATTTTACTCTGCAAAATATAACACAATCATCTGCAAAGAGAAGATGGTTAATTCTCAAACCACCTCTTGAAGCTGCTACTCCTCTTATACTTCCATTTTGCTCAGCTTGCTGAAATAAAGCACTTAATCCTTCTACACAAATGAGGAATAAATATGGTGATAGGGGATCACCTTGGCGTAATCCTCTTGTAGGTATGATAGTATCTCTTGGTATCCCATTGACTTTAACTAAATAACTGACAGTTTTAACACAAGTCATAATTAGATTGGTCCACCTACTACCAAATCCTAGTTTCTGCAACATAGCTTCTAAAAACTCACATTCTACTCTATCATAAGCTTTAGACATATCAAGCTTAATTATCATACTTCCTAATCTACCTTTTTGTCTTGATTGCATCGTATGTAAAAGTTCATAAGCAACCAAAATATTATTTGTTATCAACCTACTAGGAATAAATGCACTTTAGTTCCAAGATATGATTTGTGACAACACCTCCTTCGTTCTATTGGCCAATACTTTTGAGATTAATTTATACAAAACATTACATAAGCTAATAAGTCTAAACTCGTGCATAGTTGTAGGAGAATGTACCATAGGAACTGTATGACTTAAACCATTAGGCATATTACCATTCTTGAGAAACTCTAGCACTGAGCTTGACACCTCATGCCCCAACACCTCCCAATGATCTTGGAAAAATCCAGCACTAAAACCATCTGGTCCAGGAGTTTTAAAAGGGGATATTTGTTTTAATGCAAGCTCTACTTATTCTCTACAGAAATCCTTTTCCAGCTTCACTCTCTTATCTTCAGAAATCATTTGTGTTGCCCAGATGACTAACACAAGAGGGGGGGTGAATTGAGTTGTATTTAAAAAAATAACAATTATAAATCAAATATACAATATAAAATATAAACAAAATATGAAACAGCAATAAATATAAAGAGTAAAGGTAAGAGAGAATGAAAGCTTTGAATGAGAGTTGTATGCTCTTGGTGTTGTGAATGTGAAGCTCTCAAATGATCTATTTATAGGCATATGAGACTTCATATTCAAATTTAAAAAGATTCACATGTCAAAGACATCATCATTCATTTTTCAAAAATTTCAAACTTAATCTTTTTACTTTTTACATGTGACAAAAGAAGCACACTTTACTTTTCAAAAAATTCAAACCTAATCTTTTATTTTTTGCATATGACAAAAGGAGCACACTTTACTTTTCAAATTTTTCAAATAAAGGCATCTTCCTTTTGCATAAGTCAAGAAAAGCATCTATCACTTTTGAAAATATTCAAATAAAACATGCACATGTGAAAGATGATAATCAATCATCTTTAATATTTTCAAAGTTCAAACCTTTAATCATGTCATGCACATGTGAAAGATGACAATCAATCATCTTTCAAAATTTTCAAATTTAATTTTCAAAATATTCATGCACATGTGGAAAATGTATTTTAATGCTTTATGATAAAATATTAATTTTTGAGCCTTAATCCTAATTTCGAATTTTTAAGAGATTTACAACATTACTCTATGACTTTAATGTGAACTTGTTCCCTTCTTGCTCATGCTTGGTTCCTTGATGTGCTTGACTCCATTGTGTGGACAACTTGAGCTTGAGACTCCTTCATTCTTTGAATTCATTTGTTATCATCAAAATCCATGTGTAAATATATAATTACACAAAACTTGAAACCTTAGGTTCAACAATCTCCCCCTTTTTGATGATGACAAATACTTGATAGAACCTGAAACCTGTATTAATACTTAAGCTCCCCCTGAGAATGTGCGTTAGTTTTTCAAGCAAAAATATAAATATAATTCCAAGCATATATAACAAGTTTAACAATTTAAACAATGTTAATGTTCTAGTCTAAAACTTCTCCCCCTTTTGGCATCATTAAAAAGGATCCGCAGCAAATAAATGGTCTGAAGAAAACGGTGTATTGTAGACACTGTAGATAGTAATTGGATCCGTCCGTGACCCGACAAGTGTGGCTGGAGATTTGAAAAAAATCGCCTGATGTTGTTGACAAACGAGATTGAAGGCTCCGAGTTTCTAAAAAATGTCATTTTCACCGATCGGGAAAAAATCACATTGCTCTTTGACTTGGATGATAGCTCGTCTTGTTCTTTATACTATCTCTATAAAATCAGTCTTAAAGTTCATCCAATCCGCATCAAGTTTTCTTCTTATCTCTATAACTCATCTGCATTTCTTCAACATTCTCGCTTTAAGTTTTCAATTCTTCTCTCCATGGCTCATTCTTCTAACATTCCTCTAGATGCATCCATGAGGTATTCAGCACCTCAACCTCCTGTCCTTTCTGCAGCTGCCATTGGTGCCATGTTGCAGCAAGAAAATAATAGTATGGCTAATAAGTCAGACTCCGATGCTATCTACGACTTGGTGAGTCTCGGGACTCGCTACTCATCCTCTATTGTTGCTTTTTCCCAGCGGGTACAAGCCAAAAATCATGAGGTTGAAAGACTTAAAGAACAAATTGTTGTACTTCAATGAATTGTTCAAGAGTCTCACACAATGGAAGAAATCCTTCGACAGAAGAATAAACAGTTGAAATCTCTATTAGATTCTTCATTCCGCTTGCCAGTTCCCATGGATAGGGGTGACATGATATTGTATGAAGAGAATGAGCGTCTCAAACATGAGGCTAAGAACCTCAAGGAGCACACTTTACTTTTCAAAATTTTCAAATAAAGACATTTTCCTTTTGCATAAGTCAAGAAAAGCATCTATCACTTTTGAAAATATTCAAATAAAACATGCACATGTGAAAGATGATAATCAATCATCTTAATATTTTCAAAATTCAAACCTTTAATCATGTCATGCACATGTGAAAGATGACAATCAATCATCTTTCAAAATTTTCAAATTTAATTTTCAAAAAATTCATGCACATGTGGAAAATGTATTTTAATGCTTTATGATAAAATATTAATTTTTGAGCCTTAATCCTAATTTCGAATTTTTAAGAGATTTACAACATTACTCTATGACTTTAATGTGAACTTGTTTCCTTCTTGCTCATGCTTGGTTCCTTGATGTGCTTGACTCCATTGTGTGGACAACTTTAGTTTGAAACTCCTTTATTCTTTGAATTCATTTGCTATCATCAAAATCCATATGTAAATATATAATTACACAAAACTTGAAACCTTAGGTTCAACAATTTGTTTCACACCCCCTACACATTGCTCGATCTGCTCCTTGGAAGGATTAGTAGACAAATAAGTCACAGAGAAATGGTGCCAAAAACCACATGCAATGTCTTCGTTCTCAGTCAATAACACATCATTAGTGTCACAGATTTGCTTGATAGAATTTTTCTTTCTTCTTTTAGTAACACGTGCATGAAAATAACTTGTATTCCTGTCCCCTTTCTCTAACCAGTGCTTTTTTGCTCTTTGCTTCCACTTTAGATCTTCTTGTTCCAATAAGAAATTCAATTCTTTTTCTAACTGTTTCTGAGCACTCACATTTTCTGCCTTTTCATTTTTTTGTAATAAGGCTATAGCTTCTGTTTTTGTTTTGATAGCCTTTAGTCTATCCTTCTCTAGTGTTCTACTCCACCTTTTGAGCCCCTTACTACATTTTTCTAGTTTGGCTTTTACTGCTGCTAACTGGTTCCTTTCTCCAGTATTCTTCCTCCATTCATATGCCACTACTCCACTAAAGCCCTTTTCTCGACTTCACCCTACTTCATATTTAAAATTGCAAGGAACAAAGTGTGTCGCTTGATTAGCAACATAGTGAAGCACAATTGGTTTGTGATCTAAACATATTGCAGTAAGTGTATCCACCTGAAAGCAGCTATAAGAATCCATCCATATTGTATTTGCCAACACTCGATTCAACCTCTCTTTAGTAAAAGAGGCATCTTCATGTTTATTAGACCAGGTAAATTTATCCCCTTTCCAACCTAGATCGAAAAGGGAACCCTTTGATAAAACCTGTCTAAAACTTTGCATTTGTTTCTCAACTCTTGGCCTTCCTCCCACCTTCTCATCATTTGTCAATATCTCATTGCAATCACCAATTATACATCATCCTAAATTCACTGGTTGAAAGGAATTCAGCAAATCAAACCCCCCTTGTCTCTGGTTGACCTCAGGATTACCATAAAAACAAGTCAACAACCATCTGTTCCCACTCCTCCCATCAGTTATAAAAGCATTAATATGTCTACATGAAAAATTCAATAAGTCAACATCAACAGACTCTTTCCACATAAGAATTAAACCCCCACTTCTACCCATAGCATCAACAGCAATGTGCCCTTCATACTTCATTTTCTTAACCCACTGAACCCTATTATTGCACAACTTGGTTTTCATTAGAAAAACCAAATCAGGAACTTTTGCCTTAATCTGAAGACTAAGATTATATAAGTCTTTTAATCTTATATTATATAATTAAAATTATCTATATAGTGATGTGACATAATCCATTAATCCTTAAACTTATTACTATAAAAGAAAAAAAAATGATTCATAAAGCCCATTTGACAACACTAATGTTTTCAAGTATTCTCATATATTTTATTTCTAAATATTAGGTCTTGTTTAATTATACAATACAGATAAGGTGAGATAATTTATTTTTTATTAACCAAATCAGCCCTAACTCAAACATAAAATTTGATATTCAAACATAAAATTTGATATTCAAACATAAAATTCTCAATATCAAATTTTAACTTTTTTGTATAACCTTTATCTAATCATTACAATTTTGTTTAAATTCTCAAACAAAATATAAAAAATTATACTACTTTTTCAAATTAAAAATTAATTATATTCAAACAATTTTTTATTTTATAATATTTTTATTCAATATTTTCTCTCTCATTTTTTAAAATCTAATATAACATCCCAACTTAAATATTCTGAGTATGCAAACACTATGAATGGAGAATGTTGCTGATGAAAGTAAATCCCTCGGGATGTATCTCTTACTTTTGACAATAGGATTCCCAGAAGGATTTAGGTTGAGCTTCCTTCTTGTGGGCAAAAGAAAAAATCTTTAATAATTGCGAGGCTAGAAACAACTTTTTTTTTTCTTGGCGAGACGATGATTTTTTTTTTTTTTCCTTTTATAAGTGTGATAAGTTTAAGGATAATGCTTCGGAAAAAAAGCTTTTAAAGCTTTTCATTTTTTGCTTTCTTACAACATCTTTTTATGTATTTTTTTTTAAATACAAAAAAATAAACAAACACAATACTAAAAATTAAACAAACACAAATGCTAAAAAAAAAAACAAACACAAATTTTTTTTTATTATTATATTGGGGGATTTGGAGAGGGGGATCGAACCCAAAACTTCTCTTATGGAGGTTGGGTCTTATGCCATCTAAGCCATAGGCTCTTGGCCAAAAAACAAAAAAAACACATTTCGATACACATAATCGATACAAATCCTAAGTAGTTCTATCATCTTCCTAAGCTCAATTAAGAGACAAAAGAAGAAAAAGAAAAGAAAAATGATCATTATACTACACTGGGGGTGGTGTTTATATTAAATGAATGCACACTAGAGCTGATCTACCAGAAGAGAGGGTCACACTTGTGACGCCCCCAATTTTTGCTTGGGATTGAACGGACATTTGAAGCGTCGAGACATGCAACACAAGGTTACCTGCCCCTGTTCATGATATATAAGATGCAATGTTCCTAACATGCATCTAGTATTATGCAATATTCGCAGCGGATAATTTTTTTCTTTAGCAATACTATGCACCAAACTAAAAATTATCTCAAATATTTGAAACATATTTCATACATAAAGGCATACTAAAAAGCCGTGATCACCACACTAGTCCAAAATGGTTGTGATCAAAAGAATACTTGAAATACAACTCCAAAAGTACAAGTATTAACCTAAGTTAAATACAATATCATCATCAACATCGCACCGTGGCCTAGTTGACCGTATTCAGTTGGTCAGATTCCAATTCTCCTTCTGGGTCCTGTAACAAGATCTACCATTCGGGGGGAATGGTAGTTGGGACTACCACAGTGAGATTTGATTACAAATCTCAGTAAGTTAACATAAAACTCACACACAGGTTAAAGATGCATGCATGGCAGTAAAAGCATAAATGCATAAGTATAGTCGTACATAAGCATAGCATAACTTGACATATAGCATGAACGTAAACATGCATAACATAAATAAGAACTTGAAAATAACATAAACTTGAACATAACATGACATGAACATAACATATACGTGAGCATAACATAACATGGACTTAATCTAAAACTTGACTTATCATGTATTTGATCTGAAACTGGACTTAACATAAACTTGGAATATTATTCAATTGTCTTGATTAATAACGTGC
>QGSO01000196.1:1297512-1472507 GCA_011037825.1 Carya cathayensis
GAATTAAGGTAGAATATTATTTTATAAACTAAAATTTATAAAATAATATTTCTTCATCATTATATTAAATGATAAAGTACCGTTAATTAATCGAAGAGGATAAAATCATTTAAATTAATAAAACACTTAATTACTACACTGAGAAGAATTAAGATAGAATATTATTTTATAAACTAAGGTTTATAAAATAATATTTTCTTCATCATTATATAAAATGATAAAGTATCATTAATTAATCAAAGTGCATAAAACACTTAAATTTAAATAAGAATTTTCAACGTAAAATTAAACCTCTTAATATCTTAAAACAAATAAAATATTTAATCTAAATAATTATCCACAATTATAATATTTTCAGAGCTCATTAAATTATTATAATTGTGCTATTTTAAAAACAAGCTTATCAAATACTTTGAAATTCGGTGGATAAGATCCGGAAAAACGCCATCGAGGTACAACGCTTAGGATAAAACTGTTCTTGATTTTACAGTTGTCGGTGAAGAACAAATTACGTGATTTACGGAAAAGATAATCTATGCGCGTGATTCCAGATGAGGGTAAAGACGAGAGAGATGTGATTGCTGTCGGGAAAGAATCCAAAACGGATTGTCTTGCCGTCTACTATGCGTGAAAAGAAAAGAGAAGAGAATGGTACAGAGATAAGAATTAGCGGGCTGTTACAACACTTGTACCACACATCCTCATGCAAATTTGCTAGGGGTGGCAATATATTACACAATCCGTTAACCCAACACGAACATTACACGATAATAGCGGGTTAGAGTTTAGTCTTAACGAGTTCGGGTCAAAACGGATTGACCCGTTAAGACACAATTGTTTAACGGGTTAATAACGGGTCAACCCGTTATTATACGTTAAGAAAATTAAAATTACAATTATACATTTATACTTAAAATTAATTTCAATATTTTTATTGTTTGGATTGTAAATTTGAACTTCTAGTTAGTTTTATAATTTTTATAAATATTGTGATTTTAACATTTAGATAAAATTATGATAAATTTAATCAAGTCAAACGGGTTAATTTCAGGCTTATTCAACCTATTTACATAAACATTTTGTAACGGGCCGTATTGTGTCGTGTTAATCTAATTTGTAATATTTACTAATGGGTCAAAACGAGTTGACACGGTACAACCCGTTATGTTAATGGGTCGTATTAGGATTTGAGATTTTGACACAATAAGTTTAACGGATCGGGTTATAGTTGACTTATATAATATAATATACATGTTTGGACACGACACAAACACGACCCGTTAATACGATTTGACATCCCTAAAATTTGCCAATTTCTTATTGGTATAAACGGTATTAGGAAGTCAATTAGTCACAGAAGATTAATCCCTGGACAAAGTAACCAAAATTATACTTGCCACATAAAAAGATCTAACGTCTGTGTTTCACAACTCATTTTATGAGGGGAGAAAAAAGGGACAAAAACTAAAGACTAACTTGGTGAAAAGTCAAATGATAAAAGCAGCCAGCGCCTGCGACCAAAGCAACTCACGACCCTGAGTACCTCTATGGTTAGACAGACCTTTACCTTCCTCCAAATTTACATCATAAACTCGTACTTCTCCAGTCATGTTAAATGAAGGGAATCAATTGCCACTATGGATCAACAACAAATTGGTATTAAGATGTCACTAGCAAACCCTGCTGGGTTGAGTTGATGTATCCTAAAACTATATAATACCTAAACTCCACAGCTTCCCTAGAAAATCTAATATGCTGTGATAGGGTGTGGTCACATGAAAGAGATACATACATTGAAATTCCTCGGTGAACGTAGACATGGATCTGTCACCTTTGGGGTTGATCTGAACCAACTGTACCAGAAGTGGTGCTAGGTCCAGCACCATTTTCAGTCGGAGGAGAGGTGCCCCATTTTCCTTCTGACTCTAATGGCTCGATTATATGGACTCCACCATCTGTAAGACCTAATGCAAACTGATTTGGTTCGGATGGATGTGCCGCAACGACAAGAGGGTGCACTCTCATGCTGTGGAAGTTATGTCGATGGCTAAGTCAAAGATAAGCACAATACAAATCAAATGGCTGAATCCAAATTGGATAATAGTACACACCTGGGGTTGGGAGGTAGATAAGCAGTTGGATTTATTCGACATCTCAGTCTTAGCGTTGAAGCAGTCAGAACACCCACACTTCCATCTTCAAAGCTCACGTATATTGACTGGCTATCACAGGAATACGTAGCATGCGTGATTGGGCCACTAGCTTCCCGTGGGACCCACTGTTTGAGAAAACACAATTTAAAAAGAATCTATCAGTGGCCATTAACTACATAAAACTAACTTCAAAATCACATTGTTGGTTTGGACAACAAATGACAAAGCTTGCATAAATACCCAATGCTTTCAATATAATTATCATATGCAATTAAAAAGAAAAAATCTATAGCAGGGGGGTAAATCTGTAAAATACAATAGGTGTCTAGTTGCATGCATGCTATCTCTGTATGCAGGTATTTATATAACTGGCACACCTGCTTAAGGCAATCTAATTTAGGTACATCATATATGGCTATCTGCGTTTCATGAACAACCAGCAAATGTTTCTGATCTAGATGAAATTGAACTCGTGTATCTACAAGAGGAGCTGGAGCTCGCCCACTTGGAATCTGCAAGAATTTACTAGCCTGCTTCTCCCATCCATCTGTGCTCCAAACACATAGCTGTAAAGAAAAAATAAAAATAAATAGGTGAGGTGGAGATTTTTGAGTTGATGCATCCACTAGAAATTACTTGGTCAAATTTCTCAAATTTTCTCCAATATTGAAAAGGAACATAAGGACAAAAGAAAATGGCTAAGTTATTTTTTTATTATTTTTTTTTTAGAGGAAAACAGAAGTGCAAAGGCATTAAAAAAAAGGCCTTGTGAAATAGTGATACAAGGGAAGTAAATAGAACTGTTTCCTGCGACATTCATTTTAGAAAAAGCACTTGTGGTTCTAACTAAATGATCTTAACATGAACAGTGATGAATGGTGAAAAAAAAGAAAGAAACTAAGTGTCAGCCAAACATGAATGCAGTTGAGGCCTTGTAAGTAATTCAGCAGCTGGTTGGTTAGTATAACGCAACTCTTATGTATTTTACCTGAGAATCAGCCCCAGATGAAACAAGCACATTTAGAGTGTGAGAGAAAGCAAGGCCTGTAATTCTTTTCTGATGACCTTTCAGCTTGGTCTTAACCTGTGATAATGAAGCATGCAAATTGTTATGAAACTTAAATGCCAGTTATTTATTACAGATTTAACTCGCACGTTCCAAATTTAGTAAGATAGAGTAAGACCTCATCCACCCGAACATTATAGATTTGAATAGAAGAGTCTTCCATGCCAATGGCAATAATGTTATTGTCTTGAGGGTGAAATGCAAGAAATGTAGCTGCTGGAGGTGGGGGCATGAATGTTGTCATTGTCTGCAATTGAGGAAGCATCACAAAAAATATGATCACATATAAAGAAGCAAATTTATTGAAAATGTACAAATATGTCAAGCTCCCCACTAAAAATCTAACCAATATAAGATCTGGTAAGTAATGTGCCTTCTGTTGATTTTTTCCCCCAACACAATATACTTCGAAAAAAGTACGCAATTCTCATATCCTGAATACCAAATTAGACAACTATTCATTATGATAATGATCTTCAAACCAATCAAAGGTTTCAAGGATGGAGTTTTAGCAGGAAAATTATTTCTGCGCTACTTGGTAGATTATCCTTGATAACAGTTTCCACACATCACGACTGTTTGGTAATTTCTAGGAAAAGTACTACTTAGGATGGTAATTCTTTTCCTTGGAGTAGTACTTGGAAGACTAAAGTGTCTCTAAAAACAGATTTTTCAATGAAGATCCTCACCATGGAGAACCTAAGGAAACGTCAGATTTTTGTAGGTGTAAAAAGAGTGGGGAATTTGTAGATCATTTGCTACTACATCACAAGATTACCAAGCCTCTAAGGAATGCCTTTTTTTTTTTGGCAAAGCTGGGCTATTCCTTTGGGCAATTGCTATAGACTCTGATGGACTGTCTTCACAACTTGTAATTATTTCTATCTTCAATTAGGTGTGTATCTTATATACATCCTGTATACCTGAGCTATGCCTTATTTTATATCAATAAAATTCTCTTACCTATAAAAAAAAATTCCAGAAGAAGTGACCAACCAAGTACAATACATATACACTGTGAAAAAAAGGAAGCCATATACCTTGAATGTCATCATATTGAATAATGAAATTTTCCCCCCTGAAGCTGACATGACATAAGAGTCATTCTTTGACAGTGCAAAACATGGAACAGCATCATCGGGATTTGTTTCGCTTACATCATTTGTCATTAGTATTCCGCTTGGAGGTTGCCATAATTGAGGTACTACACTAGCTGTGGCCTAAAAGAGGCAGAGTCATTGTAAATGGTAAGCTGATAGGTTTTGAAATGATAAAAAGGAAATGCAACCTTAAGAGAAACTTCAATACCTTCCCTGTTAAATTTCGATCATTTCTCTGCCACTTCCAGAGCTTGTGTACAGCATTAGATGCCAAGGCCAATATGGCTAGACCAGAATTTGTATAAATTAATCTTGAAACCTGTAGTAGTTGTCAAAATGTCAAGACCATAAGAGAAAACTAAATAGCAACATACACAAACTTTCACCTCAAATTCAAAGGAATCCATGCACGTCTTGTTTTACCATCGCATGCAAGACTTCATAATCAATCTAGTTTGCAAATCAAGTTGAAAAGTACATGAAAAATATTTTGCAGCTCAAGCCAACTGCAAATCCATGTATTTTGAGTCTTCTGTTCAGTGAGTCCAATCCCTCAGCTTAGACCACAGCAATATTCACTGGTACCTAATCTTTATAAGTAATGATACATGCACAACCCTTTATACAACCATGTTTTAAAATAAGGGTATTTACGTAAAGTGATGTTACTTTTATAAGTTATTTACAAAAAACGCCCTCATTTAAAACATAGTTGTATAAAAGGTTGTAAAAAGGGTTGTATGTCTATCATTTTCCAATCTTTTATAGGCACTGGTGCCTAATCTGTTCATCCTCATTGGCCCAATCCTCCACTAGAATGTGAACCATTCGATCCAAAGGGAATCAAATGTAAGTTATCATAACTACTCAACTGCCTAAGTCATATAAATCTTATAGTCTGTCATAACCTACAAACTAATAGCTTTTCATTATTTTGTTTACTACCTGTGAGAGACCATGTAAGGTTCTTATGGTGCCAAAACAGGGAAAACACAATTTATTAATTACTTGAAGTCCAATAGAGATATGGCAAATTCTCAAGAAAGTATCATATTATCCCATCATTATTAAAACTACACAAATAGATTAGCCAAAATAAATTATAGAACATTTTAAACATTTCACAAAGCCATTTTTATCGAGGATTTAAAATAAAATGCTCCTAAAAATAAGTATAATACCATATACCTCCAGAGAGAGGTTGCACTAGAAGGCATAGTATGCAAGATGCCTTTTGAGATTACAGGTCTTCTGAAGATTAGATAAAGTGGGATCACCTTGTTCACGTTGTTACATATAGGTTCTCTTTTTGTAGTCCACAGCATAGGTTAAGTTTTTTGTAACAACAGTATTACATCACCATAAGTGAGGGCACTGATATAATTTCCTTATTTAAAAAAATGGTATGCAGGATGCAAAAATGTTACTAATAAAAATTCCATTGATATAATCACACATGATATATATATACATGCAGAAAGGACTAGGTAAAGCATGCATGACGACCATCAGTGGCGTGTACACACATATTTGAAAACTG
Organism: Carya cathayensis; assembly: GCA_011037825.1. Classification (NCBI taxonomy): domain Eukaryota; kingdom Viridiplantae; phylum Streptophyta; class Magnoliopsida; order Fagales; family Juglandaceae; genus Carya; species Carya cathayensis. Next base: position 1,303,372 of record QGSO01000196.1, read on the forward strand.
GCTGTAATTTTGCAGTGGAATGTGTGGCACCAGAATTAAAAAGAAGACTGCACTGTCAGCTACACTTGCTCAAATGAACAGGACATAGAATCAAGGGGGAAAAGAGAGAGAAGCAAAATATGCCAGAAAACAAAATGGAGCATAAATCTTTCAGCAGTGATATTGGAGGCCCTTTACCATTTGAAAGTCAACAAAAGTTGGTGAAGTGGCACAAAAATTAACTTAAATTGTTATAAAATTACACGGATTGGGCACATACCCTCACTGGCGGTAAACTATCAGGGAGCCTCAGGGAGCAGCATTGTGATGGTTCATTGATCTCTGTAAGTTTCCAGATCCTAGACTTATCGACTGAATCATCAGCAATTCTGGGTTTTATGTCCACACTTCGACTATCACTGTTCTACACAAACTCCAAAGAAAAAAAATTAAACGGCTTGACAAATAAGTTTTTTGTATAAGATACATATCTCATAAAGATGAGAAAAAGGGTCTTGCCCTCCTTGACATATAAATCTTAATCTTAACGTACATCCATGGATGCACGCATCAACAAGAACACATTAACATCAAACAATATGCATAGATCAGATTAACAATTTGCTTCTTTTAATAATCTCACTGAGCATCTGAGTTACCCTCAAGACATTAACACTCACCATTGCAACCATTGCTGCTACTGGAGGAGCACGATCTCCAATGCTTGTTCCAGTAGTTACAATGGCAGATCCAAAGGTGCCTACTGCAGGAGCCTATATAGGAATCGTGCAATTAGGAACTCTAATCAAACAAGATCGGCTGAGTTTGAGCAAAATACCTTAACAATAGCTGCAGAAGCAACTCTAGAAGCATCAAATGTGCGATTCTCCACTGTTTTTAGCAGCCAAATTCCATCTGGATTTGCTAAGATTTTAACACCATTATCATTCGTTGAGACAGCTAACAATATTCCTTCCTTGTTAAATCTAATACAAGGAGAAGCCTGCAGGTTTCAAGACCAATATAACTGGTTGATGAAAAAGTTCTCTAGATAAAAATTGACATCGACTGAAGTGTAACCAATAATTACCGGTAGAGAGCCCTCCACTTCAGTAGTTACTAATAGCCTCTCTCTGTCCATGTCCCAGAATTTGATCAGGTTTTCATCACCAGCAGCTAACCACCGATTTTTAGTTGTATCAAATTGCACAACCCCGGTGTGTGCACGCTTTGGAAGACCATGATATGTGCGCCTGACAGCACCTTCACTTTCATTCCATTCTACTAGGAATGATTCTCCTTCTTTGTTTGTCCCACATGAGAACAATCTGAGTTTCCCATAAATCATGATAAGATAGTTAACTAACAACATCATATGATGACAAATGTTAACCTAAACGAACAGAAAGTCGCAAGGCAGTAGAAATTCATGTACATACCTTGTCCCGTCAGCACTGTATGCCATTGTGGTAGATGAATGGCCTGGTGCATCATAGTCAACTCTCGAACCCATGTTATCATACAACCATGCCTTTATCTTTCCATCAGTTGCGGTTGAGAAGATGAACTGAAGAGAGGGAAAAAAAAGTAAGAAAATCCAAGTCTCGACAGCAATAGTTAGATAATCATGCAATAAAAATAAATCCAACAAAATAGAGCATGCCCATTTTCCTTGTTCAATGTTTACCCTCTTAGATAATTCCTCCTTTAGATTATGAAAGAAGTTTCACAACTCTATTCAGTCTCGAAGCAATCTTGGTAAGGGAAAAGTGAACAACCTGTAAGATATTCTAACTACCCATGCTTAATCATTAGATGGCTGAACTTTTAACTCGTGGCACGGCCAGATGGTGGCAAAGAGAATAAATCCTTTCTTTAAAAATTAATCTATGATTTCTCTTTGATAAGAAACAATTTAGGATTGATTTCGATATGTAGAAACAATGTATATTTTTTTAGAATAGAATACAAATCAACTGTGAAGAAAATTTTTAGTTGGATTGTAGGGTTTTCTACCTTCAAGATTTAAGATGGAATACAAATACGTATATATACATACATAAAATCTCACTTAAACATGTATATATTATATATAATCTCGTTCCTTTTCTTCCTCAAATATAGGACCCTAATATCTTCGTTTCATAAGGGCAGGGAGAAGAAAAATTAATAGAATAAGAGCACCTCAGTTTGCTTGTTTTATGACCAATATATATAGAATGACAATCATTACCTGAATATTTTCTTTGTGATGTGGACATACAGAATATACAGGTGCTTGATGACCCTCAAAAGTATACTGCTTGGTCCCAGTGACTGCATCCCACACCTGTATAATCTTGAAATGTTAAAAATAATTTCCAACCCATATAATCAGATCTGGTAATATAACAAAACAAACCTTAATGACTCTGTCCTCGCCACAAGTGACAACACATAGTTGTTTGTTTGGATAAGAGAAAGCGAGATCATTAACACTACCAACATGGGCCTCAATCTGAGAAAACACGAAGAAATTCATGAAAAAAAATAGTTAGAAAAAAGAATAATATCAAATAAGCATAAGAAAAAAATCAAAGGGAAAAATCACTTTACTACTTTACTGAAGAGACTTTTTTTTTAATAAGATAAAATTTTGTTAATGACCCTACTGAAGACATTTAAGATAAAAGGGATTGAAAAAACACTTGGGAGGAATTGGTTGATGACACAAACCTCCAAGTGGTTTCGCAGACCATCACCACCATGATATGAGTATAGGTGCACAATATGCTTAGTGTATGCAACACCTGTAGTGGGGACAATAAATATATCACCAACAAGAAGCCTATTATCACTCTCGTAACATTATATTTCTCTGGTATTATGGACCAATTCTCAGGATTTAATTTCCAAAATGTGTAATGATTAAAAAATAAAATATGGCAACTGAAACTAGTGAGCACACCAACAAGCGTTCCATCAGGGCTCCACATCACACGATTTACTGATGCTGTATAATCATTGGTCAGAGATGCCTATAACAGAAAAAGAAAAGCTGATTTTCATTGAAGATAAAGTAATTTAAGAAGCCTAATATAAACATGCCATGTCAAAAAAATGTAAAAGCAAACAAATTGTCCAGCATCAAAAGCCATACCTGCAGGGCAATTGAACATACTCCAAGATCCCATACTTTAAAATTTCTAAGAGCAATCCTTTCCCGGCTACCTAACTCCCATAACATGACATCACCCATGTTTGTTCCAACTGATACAGCCACACATTAAAAGAAAAGAAGGGTAAGATCTGCAATTCCAAAAACCTAATTTCAAATAAAACTCCACCACTGGAATAGAAACAGAAATTACATTCAGTTCATTAATAAGGCTCACCCAGAAGAAGAATTTGTTGCACTGGATGGAAATCCATACTCTTGACAGCTGATCCCTGATTTAAAGTCATAACAACAGTTTTGGGCAACTCGTCGGTACCATGGTAACTTTGACCATGGCTTTGGGGGGTGTATGCCACAGGCAGAATATTTACTGGCAAATTGTTGACCTGTTGAAAAATTATTTACGCATCACCAATTACATAGACTTATTATTTAGCGTTGATCTTTCAAGCAAGGGCAAAACTAACATACTAATTTTGTTTCAAGGAAAGGAAAAGGCTAAATTTTAGGTTTAAAGACCACATGCGTGGACCTCAGATTTAGAAGATAAAGAATTAGCGTCAAAATGACATAGTAGCATACCAAAAAAAATAAATCAGTCATACATATCATTCATGTTATCCCCACCCACCCACCCCCCCATTCCTTCCCCCTTCTGGCATCGTAAATACTAGATGGAATCCGTGAAGTGTGTGCGATAAAAAAAGGCACAAACCAAAAGCCAATGCATAAACCCCTTCCACCATTCTATTTCCATAACATATAAAGAATAATCCATTTTAAAAGGAGTTTCTAATATGTAAGGGGGGACAAGAGCACTTGAAGGGATAAGTCAGTTAATCATCACTTAATAAGTATGGAATATCTCGAGAGTAACTATATCTTCAAATTAGAGTGAAAATTGCCCACTACGACATTTTTTAGCAACCCCATCAACTCAAAATTGTAAGACAAATATCATTGATGCGCTATGGGTACCTATTTTCTACTCACAACGTGCCAAGGAAAAAGAATTCAACTGCAACACCAGCAAAACTGTCACAGGAACAAAGAACAAAAGAAGAAATTCAATGCTGCATTGTGTGACAAGGTGGATCTCATAGTGTGCCAAGGAAGAGATGAACACTGCAACAATGGCACAACTGTGACTCGAAGAAAGAACAAGAAAGGAGGGGGGGCAGGAGAGGGGTAGGAAGATTCAACTCCCATTGTGTAATAAGAGAATCCTCACATCTAACTAACTGCATTGATCAAGATCTTCAGGGATCATAGAGTGGCACCACAATTCTCAAGACATGTTAAAAGATATATCCAAAATCAGATAAGCAAGAGTTTAATATTTTAGTACTAGGACTCGGATTTCCACTTTGTAAATTGAATTTATAAACAATGTGTAGTACCTCATCGGATATTCCAAAATGTCTTGGTCTCTTCAACACATGCTCAGAATCAGCTGTTTGATAGTCCATAACTGGGTTATTGGTAGGGGGCGTTCTAGGGCGCTTCAAGATGGCTGCCATGATGATAAATGGATAAAAAGGTAGAAATGTATTGAACGAGATAAACAAAATGATTCAGGTATAAAAGCAAATTGCAAAAGTATCTTGGTGTACGATATAAAGGTTGGAAGTACATCAATTGAGATGGAAACAAAGAAATTATGTAGGAAATCCAAATGCGAAAGTGTCTTCTTTTTTTTTGCGTAAGATAAATGCAAAAGTATATAAGTGTAAAACACTTCATGCTTCTCAGGTTTTGCTACAATTCTATGTATCCGTATCCTGATTATATATTGCCAATTACAGTCAACCATAACAACTGGATATGCATTCATATCATATTTACAATTGGAGGTGTCTGGAGCTGATTTTTCAGCTCCAGACACAATCATCTCCAGACACAGCTGGTCAAAAAGTTTAAGTATATGTCAATACCTGAGTTGTTAGCAGCAGTCAAACCGATGGGTCCTCCTGCAGAGGCTGAAGGGTGAGGCACAGGAGATGAATTAGCCATCCATCCAGCAAGAGATGTTGGAAGAGCAACGGGTGTGGGCTGAAATGGCTATAAACATATAGACCAGACTCAGATAAAGAAATTCAAACTTTGAAACAGCTTAATTACAATAAAAGCGGCATAGTTCTTATCTACTTTCCACTTACACCATGAGCACTCAGTGGCGGGAAAACCCCAGCCTTAGGGACACCACCCATTAAGGGATTCGTGATGGGAGATGGGGCCCGTGCACCATTTGGTGTTCCGCAACTGTGGTCTACAAATAGTGTCTTAATGTCAGGGTTAGGCCTTGGATTCTTACAAAGTTGATGCTGCCAATTTAAACTGCATTTCAATACAAAAAATATATATATACCTATTACTGAAAGCCAAGCTCAACCATTAGGTCCAAATACAAAATAAAGGCAAAACTTTCTCAAGTACCTCTGATTAATTAGTGTTCGCAATCTTGAGTTCTTCAAGGGAGGAAATTGAAGCTTATCTCGAAAAAGGGGGTTAGCCTCTATCAACTTTTTTAGTTCAGCAAGCATTAATCCCCTAGCAGATTTCGTATCTCCATATTTAGACAGCTGTTCATTATCTCTGCAAATCATTACCATGGAGTGATTTACATAGTCAGTATCATAAGAAATCCAAGAAACCAGGATCTACAAGAACAATTCTGTTGAAGACAATTTCTTCATACCGAAAGTTTTCCAAAGTCAATAGCTGTGTAATTTCCTTAAAAAGCTCTTCATTAAATGCTGCGAACACTTTCAAGTCCTTAACTAAAATATCCACAGCTTTAGCACGATCCCTCCTACAATTATTATTAATTTCATTCTCAATATTTTGTACCAAATAACCTACCAAGTAGCGCAAACAAAATGACAAGCTAAAGAAGCCATAGTTTTTGCAAATCAAATTCAGTAAGCTTTTTACACATACTTGTCTAAAGCTTCGAGGTATTTCTGCTTGCGAATCTCGAAGAAGATTTTCATCGAATACCTATTGTCGTCAACCTTCGTGAAACCGGAGAGGTACTTCTCCACCTCCTCCCACTCCCCACTGGTCACCATATCCTCAAAATACCTCATGTTGAAGAAAAACCCTGACTCTTGCTCTAACCTTCACAACCACAATCACCCAAAAATAAATAACTTAATCCATAAAACGATAACAATTTACACAAACATACACATACTGTTATGATAAGTGTCAACCATTTAGAATAAAGCACATGTACTCGATGATGATATATAAAAAGTGAATACAGGAGAGAAAAACAGAAAGAATAATCTTGTGTGAAAAATCTCCAAGATTCAAAGAGGTGTGCATACGAGAGTGTTCTTGTAAATTCAATATTGTATTTGATCATCATCAATTAAAAAAGTCTCTTGACTGTTGCTGCCGTAGATGTAGATCATTAGGATCGAACCACGTAATCTCTTTGTGTTCTGTGCATTACTTTCATTTTGTTTTCAAGTTCTTTGCAAGTTTCTTTACAATTCTTGGCATCTGAGTTGGTGAATTTGGCTTCAAAGAGACTCAGACTTGTAACAAATGGCATCAAGAGCCAGGTTCGATGGGGGACAGCTAAGTTTGATGTGGAGAAATTTACTAGAAAGAATGACTTTGGGCTATGGAGAATTAAGATGCGAGCTTTTCTAGTTCAACAGGGTCTACAGGATGCACTTCTTGGTGAAAAGAACTTTGATTCTTTATCAAACAATGAGAACTCTGAGATCTTGCAGTACGCTTATTCTTTCTCTTGGTGACAAGATCTTGAGAGAAGTTGCCAAGGAGGTGACAGCAGCAGGGATATGGTTCAAACTAGAAAACCAGTACATGACTAAGCCTTGGCAAATCGACTTCACAAGAAAACTAGACTCCACACATTCAAAATGACTCCAGGTATGTCTATTGAAGAGCATCTTGATGAATTTAACAAGATCGTCCTAGATCTTGCAAACATAGATATAAATATAAATGATGAGGACCAAGCCATTCTGCTACTAAGTTATTTGGATACTTCATATGCAAATCTTAAAGAAACCATGATGTATGGTAGAGAAAGCTTGACCTTAGATGAAGTAAAAATCTGTCTTGCACTCAAGAGAATTGCAAAATAAGGTTAACATTAAAACAGAGACTGGGGAAGGTTTGACAGTAAGGGGTAGATCAGAAAAACAAAAACACTAGGGAAAGACAAACAGAGCAAGATCAAAATCAAAGGGGAAACAATTAAAATGTTTTGTATGCCACAAAGGGGACATTTTAAAAGGGATTGTCCTGAGAGGAAACAAAATTCTGGGAATAAACCTAACTAGGAAGGGAATGCTACTGCTGTATTGGATGGATATGACAATGCTGAAGTGTTGAATGTTTCTGAGGTAGATTCAGGAAAGGAAAGGAAAGGATTCTAGACTCAGGCTGCTCATTCCACATGTGCCCCTCGAAATCATGGTTTGAAGCCTTCACTGAATTAGATGGAGGGAATGTGATCCTTGGTAACGACAAGTCCTACAAAATTCTGGGAACAAGGTCAGTCAGATTAAAATTGCATGATGGTATGGAAAGACTGCTAAAGGAGGTAAGGTACACACCAAAGCTAAAGAGAAATTTAAATTCTCTTGGAATGCTTAATCTGGGTGCACCTTCAAGTCACATTTTAGGGTACTAAAGGTGGCAAAGGGTTCTCTAACTGTGATGAAATGAGTTATAAAAAATTGCCTCTATACACTGGTAAGAAAGACAATTATTGGTGCGGCATCAGCTATCCAGATCAAAATGGAAGACAAGGCTATGTTATGGCATAGGAGATTAGGGCACATCAGTCTAAAGGGTCTCCAAGAGCTTCAGAAACAAGGCCTACTGGGTGAGAAAAATATGGGAGAATTACCATTTTGTGAAGACTACATACTTGGGAAACCGACAAGGGTTAGCTTTAAAACTGCAATCCATCAGACTAAACAGATTCTGGATTACATTCACTCAGATTTGTGTGGACCTGCAAGGGTTAGTTCTCATGGTAGGGGAAGCTACTTCTTATCCATCATAGATGACTACTTGAGAAAGGTATGGATTTACATCCTTAAAAATAAAAGTGATACATAACCCTGAGGGGTAACTCAATTGGTCAGGTTTTGGGTTTGCTCCCTAATGGTCACTAGTTCGAGTCCCCTCAAGGCCACTGGAGATTTACCTGGCCGTTAACTTCAGGGGCCCGTGGGATTAGTCGAGGTGCACGCAAGCTGGCCCGGACACCCAAGAATATCAAAAAAAAAAAAAAAAAGTGATACATTTGTTAAGTTCAAGGAATGGCAAACTTTAGTTGAAAACCAGGTTGGAAAGAAGGTGAAAAAACTCATAACAGATAATGGGTTAGAGTTCTTATCAAATGAGTTTTAACACTTTCTGTCCAATAGAGGGAATAGCTAGGCACAAAACAGTGAGGGAAACCCCTCAACAAATGGTCTAACTGAGAGGATGAATAGGACCATTTTGGAGAGGGTAAGGTTCATGCTATCAAACTCAGGGTTACCAAAATCATTTTGGGCTAAAGCTGCTGCTACAACAGTACATTTAATAAATAGAAGCCCCTCATCAACCATTGGCTTCAAGACCCCACAAGAAATGTGGTCTATAAAACCTTCAAAGCATGATTACTTGAGAATGTTTGGATGTGTGGCTTATGCATATTCAAAAATAGACAAGCTAGAACCTCGAGCACTTAAGTGCATTTTTGTGGGGTATTCAAAAGAATTCAAAGGGAACAAGTTGTGGGTTGATGAACCTGGGAAACAGAAGTGTATAATCAGTAGGAATGTGACCTTCAATGAACTACAAATGGCTCGAGCACAGGAAGGGAAAACCAAACCAACATAGAAACTTACGTCAGATAAGTTGCAACTTGAGGTGGAACAAGTGGAAAGCTTACCAGTTCATCTGGATGATCAAGTTGGAAAAATTGAGGAAACAAGCTCAGAGGACATAAATCAAGGTGGAGTTAATTCCTATAATCTGGTAAGGGACAGACAGAAGAAGGTAATTAGGCCACCTCAAAGGTATGGTCAAACGAGTTAATTGCTTTTGCACTAGCTGTTGCAGAAAAGGTTATTGACATGGAATCAAGGTCTTATAAAGAGGCTATGGCAAGTAAAGAAGCTCATAAGTGGAAATTAGCCATGCATGAAGAAATGGAGTTTTTTAATAAGAAAAAAAAACTTTGGGAACTGGTTTCTAAACCAAAGAAAACAAAATTGGTTGGATTCAAATGGATCTACAAAAGAAAAGAAAGTATACCAGGGGTTGAGGGCCCACGGTATAAAGCAAGATTGGTAGCTAAAGGGTTTACTCAGAGAGAAAGGATAGACTACTATGAAATCTTTTCTCCAGTGGTCAAACACAGCTCCATAAGACTACTGTTATCTTACACTACCTATGAAGACCTGCACTTGGAACAATTGGATGTAAAAATAGCTTTCTTGCATAGAGAACTCGATGAGGTCATATACATGCAACCACCAGAAGGGTTTACAAATGAAATCAACAGCAATCAAGTGTGTTTACTCAAGAAATTTTTATATGGACTTAAACAATCCCCTAGGCAGTGGTACAAAAAATTTGATTCACACATGGTTGAAAATGGTTCCAAGAGGAGTGGGTATGATAGTTGTGTGTATTACAAGCAATCTAGGGAAATTTTAGTGTATCTACTGCTGTATGTAGATGACATGCTCATTGCATGTAAAGATTCAAATCTGATTGAACAAGTCAAGTGCATATTGAAGTCAGAGTTTGAAACGAAGGAACTAGGACCTGCCAAGAGAATTTTGGGAATGGAGATAGTGAGAGATAGGAAGAAGACAACTCTACCTATCTCAAAAGTCGTACATTTCAAAAATTCTTAAAAGGTTTGGCATGGACCAGCTAAAATCAGTAAGTACTCCTATGGAGCAACACTCAAAACTGTCAGTCACTCAAGCACCTCAAACAGATGAAGAAATAGAGTTCATGCAGAAAATCCATATGCTAGCATGGTGGGAAGTATAATGTATGCAATGGTCTGCTCTAGACCTACTTTGACCTATGGTGTTAGCATAGTCAGCAAAATTATGAGCAACCCTGGAAAACCTCATTGGCATACTATCAAGTGGGTATTTCAGTATCTGTCTGATTCAAATTGCTTGGGACTGAAGTTTGGTGGAAATGTACAAAAGGAAAGTGAGTTGAAAGGCTTTGTTGACTCAGACTATGCTGGAAACATAGACACCAGAAAATCTTTAACTAGTTTTGTGTTTACAGCCTTTGGAGGAGCCATCAGTTGGAAGGCAAATCTGCAACCAGTGGTTGCCTTATCAACAACTAAGGCTGAATACATTGCTATGACTGAGGCAATCAAAGAGGCTATATGGCTGAAAGGTATATCAAATGAGTTAGGCATGTTTGAAGGGAATATCACAGTTTACTGTGATAACCAGAGCACAATTCACCTTGCCAAAAATCAGGTATACCATGAAAGATCAAAACATATAGACATTAGACTGCACTTTGTGAGGGACACATCATATCAGCTGGAGAGATTGGGGTAGAAAAGATCCCAGCAAAAGAAAATACATCAGATATGATGACTAAATCTCTGCCAACAGTTAGACTTGAACTTGATTAATATGGGAAATTACTAAGCCCTCATAAGGGGAATCTGCATCGACAGTCAAAGAGGAAGGAGGCAGCTTGGAAGGTCTAAATGCTTTCCAAGGTGGAGAATTGTTATAATAAGTATCAACCATTTAGAATAAAGCACATGGCAGCATATGGCTGCACACGTGAGAAGACTCGGGTATTAGCCTGCTGAGGCGGAACAGAAGCTTATTCTGTTCAATCACAATTGTACTCTATAAATAGAGGCCTTCATTTGTACTCAATGATGATATATAAAAAGTGAAGACAGGAGAGAAAAACAGAGAGAATAATCTTGTGTGAAAAATCTCCAAGATTCAGAAAGTTGTGCATAAGAGTGTTCTTGTAAATTCAATACTGTATTTGATCATCATCAATCAAGAAAGTGTCTTGACTGTTGCTGCCGTAGATGTAGATCACTAGGATCGAACCGCGTAATCTCTGCGTGTTCTGTGCATTACTTTCATTTTGTTTTCAAGTTCTTTGCAAGTTTCTTTACAATTCTTGGCATCTGAGTTGGTGACTTTGGCTTCAAAGAGACTCAGAGTTATAACACATACACAGGCAACAAAAAAATTGGAAAATTAACCATACCTGTGAACGGCTTCTTTGAATTTCTCTTCGTCGAGAAACTGAAGTATGAGAAACACTAGTTCTCTGCTAAGCGAAGACATGGCTGTGCAGCTGAGGAACCCGAAGAAAACTACCACAAAGACTTAGAGCTTCACAGATCGATAGCAGTTGAGCATGAAAACCCCTAAACTACGCAGCGAAGAAATCCAACAACCAAAACACAAAAGTAGTCTCAGTCCAAGAATTCAACCGCAGAGCAAAATCCATTAAAAAAAATGCAAGGAGGAGGAAGAATAGAGGATGGTGCATACCGGAAACAAAGATTGGCAGCCCAGATCCGAAGGTTCTACAGAATTTCTGAGAATTATATATTATTTTTGTTTTCTCAATCGCTCTAGAGAGCATTGGCTTTGGAGAATAGAGCTTTCTCTCTCTCTCTCTCTGTGACTCTTCAGTCTTTCATTCGCAACTGACGCCTCTGTTGAGTATTTATACAGAGAAAGGATTAGGGATTTGGAAAAAATAATGTGTGTGTGAGAGAGAGAGAGAGAGAGAGAGTCGGGTGTGAAGCGCAGAAACAAAAGGGCTCGACAGATTTATAATTACCGTGTGAGAGAGAGAGAGAGAGAGAGAGAGAGAGGAGATGGATTTGTGTGACAAGTAGATGGACTTATTACAAAGGTGATAAGTACCAGTGCTTATGCAATGGCAATAGATAGGCAACTGAGCTTATAGGGATCATGAATATGCCCTAGATTTGGATTTGTTTTTATTTGATTTAGGGGGTGGGATTTTCGAGATTTTCTAGGTGCTCTCACACAGTTAATTACTAGTTTCCTTTTTGTCGCTTTTCTTTGGAGGGTTTTAAACTCTATTTAAAGGCTATCATTAATGAGGTGGGCTTTCTTGTCAATTCATGAACTCTGCTCCCTCGCCCAACGTCCTTGTAATGCGCGACTGGACCTTTTGACACGGCTATCAAGACACGCCTTGTAAAAGACCTTTCCCACAGTAACAACCTTGAGAATTTCGCTGGAATAATTTTAGGGCTACCGTACCGCTGGGAGCTACGCTGGTCTTTTTCTTTTTTTTTTAATAATAATTTTATAATTAAATAAATATTTTTTAATAATGTTATAAAAAATTTTAAAAAAAATATTTAAAAGTATTAAAAATTACATATAAAAAAAATACTAAAATGACTTCCAATAACTCCTAACGAGAGTGGTGGTTGTAACAGCTTCTATTTCGATATTTAGAAGACTATTATAAGTTTATTATTTTCTATCTTCCATTTATTATTTAATAGAGATTTGGAGCGGCCAGTCTATTCTTTGCCCATAAATAGCTCTTAATTAGATTTTGACACACTACTTATTTCACATTAAGCCAATGGAGTGCATCACACTAGATTATTCATTCTTTTCGTCTTCTCCTACTGCATCTCCGTTGCCGGCCATCTCTTTCACCGATCTCCCCTATCTCTATCGATAATCTTCATCTTCTCTCCAAAATCAACCCACTATTGCAATCCAAACATTACATATTGCATTCACTCTTATGGAAATCTATGTATTACTTGCATTGAATAAAAAAATTCTCGCTGAGTAGAGGCTTTAGCCATAGTGGCCACCTATTATCGTCATCGTTATCAATGCCTCTAGCATCCTATTTAAGAAAAATAAAAAACTAAACCCAAACTCTGAAACAGAAAATCATAGAAGAATCCCGAATAGAATCTAAAGTCCATTGGTGGCCAGTTTAAGAAAAAAGAGAGCACATTGACTAGACCCAGAAGAAAAAGCTAGAAACAAAAATAAGAAAGCCAATCTTTCACCGACCTATCAGTATGCTGCTTCAACCATCAAATATAATAAAATAATAATAATCAAAATTTTGAAGAGAAAATAAAGGAATATAAGCAAATTCGTGCTACCATAGATTAATTAGGGCATACCACAGAGGGATCACGTTGGCATTGTCCCATCCTTTGAGTGTCACAACTTTAACAAATACTCGGCGGGGGTGGCAGAGAAGGGGTTTGGCTTGCGAAATCAGAAGAGAAAGGAGAAGGGGGTTGGCTCGCAAAATCAAGACAGACTGGAGAGTCGTTGTTGTGGCAGAGAAGGTCGTCGTCTGGTTTCGTGGGAGAGGGCAGCGTATATAGTAATACCATGGAGTGGAGGCACATGGTTGTTAAAGTGAGTTGTCTATATGAAAGTTACACATTGGAGAGCTGTTTTTGTTAAAAAAAACAACTTAACGTTTAAAAGATTTACTCAACACAAAACTGGTATATTGGAGTCCTATTTTTGTTACATTATCAATTATAGATAATGTGTATTATATATCTACCTTTTTAAAGGACAATATGTTAAGAGTTAGAGAAATATTAAATAAATTTACAAATTAACGCATCAACATAGGTTAAATCAAAAAATTACTTTTTAATATTTGTGTCGCTTCTTTAAAGCACATCTCATTCTATTGCACTCTAAAATGATTGGCAAATGGCTGTCATCGGCTTGTCATAGAGTTGAGTTTCTTAAAAGAGTAATACTAGGTATAGGTATGGAGTGCGTAAATACAATGTAATCATTTTTAAAAAGAATAAAGTCTACTATTAAAAAATTAATTTTTTTCATGTAGATTTCATATTTATTTCTTTTTCAAAGTGATTGTGTGACACTTACAAATTCACGACTACAACTATCTTTTTTATTTTTTAAATTATTTTTAAATTTTAATTTATGAAAAAGATAATCACACCAAATAAATTTAATAATATACATTATTATTTGAAAGTATTTCTTAAAGAGCAGTGCTACATCCACCGAGAAGGATGTAGCACAAGTTTGATCCCGAGGAGGAACAAAAAAGTTTTTTATTTTTTTAATTCATTTTTTTATATTCTTAAATATTTTTTTAACAAAAAATTCACGATATCACTTAAAAAAACATATCTTTAATTACTAAATAAATAAAGAAATTGTCATAACTTCATTCGAAATCCAATATCGGTGATTATGTTTTGTTATCGAGAGTACCTGAAGTATTCTTAAAACATTTCACTACTTTATTATTATTTTTTATTACTATTAATTATTTTTACTTATTTTTTATTATTATTTATTATTTTATTATTATTATTTATTTATTTATTTTTCTCAACACTTCTTAACATTTTTTTAGTATATTTCTCATTTCTATTTCTTTAATAAAGTTACATACACAATAAATACCATAATGTGCCCTGGTAACCGCAAAATACCAAACACGTGGTATAGGCAGCGAGTAGGGGACATTGTACAGTTGAGCGAGTATAGGTTTGAAAAAAGGTTAAAGTTGCCTAGCCACCAATACGTTGCTTACGTACAGGCGTGTGACAGACGTCAGTTGAAATTTGGAAAAGGCATTAACGACGAAAGATATTTTACAACTTATCGTCTCTTTCGTTTTTATTTTTTCCTTAAAGATTTTAAAATATCGTAACGGGGGATATTGCTGGTGTAACATCATTTCGCAATTCCGGCTGTGACGCAACACAAATTGTAGACGGTTTGAATCAAAAGCTCGATATTGAACTCATTTTGTAATCATTCTAAAGGAGCGGGGGTAGTGATCAAGTGGGAAGGACCTCACCGTTAGTTCAGGGGAAAGATCGTTCGTCACACTACCTTTGTATCACCGCCGTTTATACAAAGATTAATATTATGTATAGTAGTGAAGTACATAATTACTGTATAATTATTTTAAAAAATAATAAAATTTATTATTAAAAAATTAATTTTTTTTATATAAATTTTGTATTTATTTACTTTTTTCATAATAATTACACTGCACTTACGCACTCATGACTGCAAGTATTATTTCTCTTATACAAAAGAATTACTAACCTCACAAACATATTGACAAATTTATAGATTGATATAGATTTATATTATAAATTATATTTATTTTATAATAAAAATAATTTTACAATCTAATGTAATATATCAAACTATTTTAATTTATAAATTTGTTTTTATATGATTTTTTTGTGTATTACATTATTTCTTTTTATATAATTATGTTTTAAAACTAAGATATTTATATAAAGTGATGTTATTTATAAATTATTTTATAAAAACAATTTATTTAAAATATAATTATGTAAAGAATTGTAAATATATTTTCTCTTATTGTAATGTGAGGTTGGAAGTATATATAATCAAATTTAAAATGTACTCTCTTAACACTCATTTTTGTAGGAATAATCTTAGAGGAGGAAAGTTTTGGACATTTCTTTTACGTAAAAAGGAAAAAATAAAAAAGAGATCATATTTTTTTAAAAAAAGAAGATGAAGAAGATGAAGAAGAAAGGAAGAAAGTGGGTTTCTTATGCAGATTTAGGGTTATCAACTTTTTTAAAAAAAGCAAAGAATTATAATAAAAAAATAAACTCACAAATTGATACAATTTTTTATAATATGTTAAATCTACTTTACAATAAAAATAATTTTATAATCTAACGTATCACATTAAATCATATCAATTTATATATTTATTTTTATAAGAGTAATACTAATAATAAACCTTTTATAAAAATATGGGTCTCATTAAAAAAAATAAGTTTTTCACATTTTTACATAATAGAATCCACTTTTTTATAAATAATTTGTGCAAAATTTATACATTTAGAACGAATATAAATTATCTATCTTCTTGTTTAGAGATAATGACGTGGCAGATTTAAATCAACATATTAATTGTGGAGCGGTAGTGCACCATGCACAGGAGTTCAAACGAAACACGTAAGTATTCCATACCACATTTTATTGTGTAGAATGTATTCTTCAATCGTGTTCTTTACTTTGAAAAGTCATTTTCAAGCAGTCTTTATTCAAGTAATGGCGACATACTTTCTTCATTTTTCAGCCGTATACCAGCTTAGATTGATAAAGTATAACTTGTAGAATTTAACTTCTTTAAATTGACGTATGTGACGGCTTTTATGTCTTGATTTAGAGAGGAAAAAAAGGACAGATTTTTGTCTTGTTTAACGGCTTTTTCATTTATTTGACTGTTTTAGGAATAATTTGTATATTAATAATATCTTACAATATTTATAAATAATAGTAAAATAGTCTATAAATAGTAATAAAATAATAGTAAATAGTTTATCAATACTAATAAAATAGTTTGAGAATATTTGAACACAATTGTATTTCTAAACAGACTCTTAAACTTCAAAGTCTTTATATTTTATATCAAGCAATTAAAAATACTTTGGAAGTTTATGAACATATTAAAAAGTATGGTGATATAAAAAATAAAAATAAAAATTTCTTGAAAACAATATAGCAATATATTGATATAGAAATGCAAAGACTGAGAAAAACTGTCAACATTATGTAGACTGTTCTAGCTGGACAGTCAACATAATTTGCATTGGACCATCTTCAATCCAAATTTGTTCATTTTCATAATCTAATGCTAACTTTGCTAACTAATGAGCAGCATAGTTGGCCTCTCGATGAACAAAAACAACTTGTCATTGAAGTTGTATCAATACACCACCCTTCCAAAGCTCAAGTCAATACAAATTTCCATTGCCCTCCTCAAAGCTAGACCTTCTGCCATCATAGTGATATCAATTTTAAAGAATCATTATTACATATTTTGTGATGAAGAAAAATTCAATTGCGATATTTTTTCAATTATTTAATAAAATGGGATAGTCCAATTTAAAATGATAGACATGACAATAAAAATTGTATACGTATAATATTAAATGTTGTAGGATTTGCATGATTTATCTATATTTTCCTAATTAAACAATTTATTTTGGTCGAATTCAATCTCTATTCGAAAAATGCGAGAGGTTTTGTACAAACTATTTATGCTTATATAAATAAAATAAAAAGAAAAAGTAGCTAAAAAAGTGAGATTGCTATTTAGAAAATGTGAGAATCCGCTGGTAGCTTTCGTTGGGTTTTATTTATTTATTTATTTATTCAATAATTAAGTAAATATTTTTTTAATAATATTATAAGTTTTAAAAATATATATTTAAAAAAATTTAAAAAATATAAATAAAAAATACACAAAATTAACTAACAATAACTTCGAGTTAGCTACTAGCTGTGGCTGTAGAGCCACTCTTTCTCTTTCTATCTACTTCTGGACATTTTGTCACCACTTTTGATGGTGTGCATTGATTAGATTTATACGTACGAGTAAAAACCAACCAACTTACTAACAGCTTGGTCGATCAACACTATGTATGAGAAAAAGATTTCATTTATTGTTGGAATTTGAGAGTTTCCAAACCATAGAGAAATAATATATTAAGTGGATGTTACAACTTTTATTAAATATTGAAGTTTCTAAAATACTTACATAGATAGCAATAAATATTATAGAATCGATTTCATATATCTATTTCTCGATTAGTTAAAATCTTCAAATTCAGACAATAACTTAAAACTCACTATGCAAGTATTTTAAACTTTCATATGAATTTGGGAAACAATCCTCCTAATATACCTGGTTTTCTCTAGAAACCATTTATATGTGCTCCAACAAAGGCTTTTAAGTTACCAAGTGCCACATTTTATCAACTACCATATTCAAGAAATTGATTGATGCATTGATGCACTTGAGAAATTTTATGTAAAGTTAACCCACCATTTTTTTTCTTCAAAGAAAAAAGACCTGGGATTCTCCTTTGTCCAATCTAAGTCTCATTATTAGGCCTACTTTGAATTGGTAGGACACATCTTGCAATTTCTAGCTTACTCTATTTTCATGGGTAAGAAGTGGGATGGGAGTTTTTGAGAATTCTTACATACGGACACGTAAAAATTAAGGCATTGATGTAACAGCCCGCTAAAATTATCAGTTTTGGATTATTTCCCGACAGCAATCACATCTCTCTTGTCTTTACCCTCATCTGGAATCACGCGTATAGATTATCTTTTCCGTAAATCACGTAATTTGTTCTTCACCGACAGCTGTAAAATCATGAACAGTTTTATCCTAAGCGTTGTACCTCGATGGCGTTTTTCCGGATCTTATCCATCGAATTTCAAAGTATTAAATAAGCTTGTTTTTAAAGTAGCACAATTATAATAATTTAATGAGTTCTGAAAATATTATAATTGTGGATATTTATTTAGATTAAATATTTTAATTGTTTTAAGATATTAAGAGGTTTAATTTTACGTTGAAAATTCTTATTTAAATTTAAGTGTTTTATGCACTTTGATTAATTAACGGTACTTTATCATTTTTATATAATGATGAAGAAATATTATTTTATAAATTTTAGTTTATAAAATAATATTCTACCTTAATTCATCATAGTGTTTTATTTAAATGTTTTATTTAAAATAAGACATTTAAGCGTTTTTAATCAGTGTTTTAACTCACTGTTGGTTTATTTGAGGATCCCGAAATGTAGAATTGAAGCGATATACTCTGGCCCTACCTTTTTTCTCTTCACTTTTTCTCTTTTTCTTTTTATTTTCTTTTTTTCTCTCCCTTTCTCTCTCTTTGGCCGACGGATGCGTGAACTCTCCACCATTGCCGTTCGGGTTTGAGCTCCAGCCGGCGCCACCTCCGGCCGCCGGACCCCACCTCCCACTCCGGCCTCTCCCCCTCCCTCCGGCGAGTCCAACCACGCCGGTGGTGTACTAAACCGGCCTCTCCTTCTCTCTCTCTTACCGTTCTCTTCCTTCTTGTCTCATTACCGTCGCCGCCCCTTTGACCGCCCGTTTCTCCGCCGTCCGGTGGAGGTGTCGTACACCGTCCCCGCCATTCTCTTCCTCTCTCACCAAAGTTCATCCCCTCCAATTTTCAGAGCCATCGGACCAGCCGTTAGTCTCCGAGAGCCGCCGGAAGTTGCTGCCCCTGCCCTGTTTTCTCCCCTGTTGCCGATTTCTTTCTCCGCCCAGAACCGCCGCTCGCCGGCGGCGTGGACTACACCACCCACCCAGATTTCTTCCCCTCTCACCGGTGAACATCCCCTCCAAGTTTCACCTCCATCCGAGCCACCGTTAGCCGCCACTCTCGCCTCCAAACAAATGGGTTTTTAAGGTTTTTCACCATTTTGGACCACCATACACGGCCAAATCAGCCACCAAGCACCACCATTGGACTCACCTCATCAAGGGCTTCCTCCCCATGTCTTTCTTTTTCCCAAACTCTCACTTTTTTCATATGGGTTTCTCAAAACACCCGTTCGGTTGCACCACCGTGCGCCGCCGTACACGGCCACCCGTGGTGTTTCACCACCACCATCTTGTTCCTCTCATCCTCATGAACCTCTCCAAGAAATTTCATGGCCAACGGAGTTCGTAGAGCTCACACTCTCCCTCACTCTCCAAGGCCAAAAATGGTTTCAAACGGCCGATCCGCCGCCGTTAGCCACCGTCCGACCACCACCACAGCTCCACCACATGTTCCTTTACCTTTCCCTAGCTTTCCATGAAGTTCTGGCTAAGTCATGCTATATGTCAAGTTATACTATGTTTATGTATGATTATAATTATGCATTTATGCTTTTACTGTCATGCATGCATTTTTAACCTGTGTATAAGTTTTATGTTAACTTACTGAGATTTGTAATCAAATCTCACTGTGGTAGTCCCAACTACCATTCCCCCCGAATGGTAGATCTTGTTACAGGACCAGAAGGAGAATTGGAATCTGACCAACTGAATACGGTCATCTAGGCTACGGTGCGATGTTGATGATGGTATAGTATTTAACTTAGGTTAATACTTGTACTTTTGGAGTTGTATCTCAAGTATTCTTTTGATCACAACCATTTTGGACTAGTGTGGTGATCACGGCTTTTTAGTATGCCTTTATGTATGAAATATGTTTCAAGTATTTGGGATATTTTTAGTTTGGTGCATAGTACTGTGAAAAATAAAAAAAAAATTATCCGCTGCGAATATTGCATAATGCTAGATGCATGTTAGGAACATTGCATCTTATATGTCATGAACGGGGGCAGGTAACCTTGTGTTGCATGTCTCGACGCTTCAAATGTCCGTTCAATCCCAAGCGGAATTTGGGGGCGTCACAATTGAGATGATGATAACACGTGTTACATATCTTATTGTTAAGTGCCAAGTGTGTACGCAAGTAAAAGTGTCAACAAAAATAACGCAGCGGAATAATAAAGTCAGTCAACTAAATACCAGAATTTGTTTAAATACAAGTTCGCTTAAACAGAAGTATTTCAAAAGTATTACAATTATCTGATAAAAACACAATGAAACTATAATACAAGATCCTAAAAGCGGGAAACCAATCTCGACATAAAAGCAAGTAACACCAAATCATTCATCCGACGGAGCCACCTCTTCAGACTCAGGCTCCTCGACATTTGCATCAAAATTTACGATACCAAAGACAGTACCGCAGGTAAGTAATAGTCCAAGCAACTCACAAGATAAAAAAAATACATTCAAGCAACAACAATGTGAATGAACATGATGCCATATACATTAGATTCGAAAATAATCATTTCTCATAAATAATTCCTTTTTCCAATTCACGCTAAAAATCACATTTGGTTCAAAACATTTCCTTTAAAATATTTGCCTCACCCATTTTCCTAAAAAATGGCCCACATATCTAAGTCCAGCTATTTTTTCAGAAAATGGCCCAAAATCCAATCTCAAATCATTATCCAATTTATTCTGCATACACCATGGTCTCCCCTAGAGACCATCCGCACACCCTGGCTCCTGTGCTACACCATAGGTAACGATTATACATGTGATATCTACACGAGCGATGTACAGTTCCGCACCCAGCGCGTACATAGCCAAGTATCCTCTAGCACCCATTAGTAGATGGGCCATAGAGTCAACATGAGAGCGTTACCATCTCGTCTGATCCTGTTGTCGTCCAGCGACAACTCAGTGGACGTCATTTAGTATATTGCGCTCCCGAGTGACCAGAGCTCCCCAAGTGACCAGAGGAGCTCCACCGAGATAATGCCTCATCTCAGCTTGGGGTCATGACACACATGCACCCTAAAATCTATTTAAACACCTGAAAAACCAGTTTCCATTTCCCACACATGTACATGCATGCCATTATGCGAAAAATCCAATTTTCTTTTTTACTTTTACAAACATGAACATGCATGCTCCATGCAATGCATATATCAAGATACAAAATATCCAACAAATCCCAACATCAACCGACATACAAATAACTCTGTCCTCCAATCCATCCGACCTTCGAACTCCTCAGACTCATTCCGGCACAACAACCAATCACAAATTATTGTTAATTGCAAAAATATATTTAAATCTTAAAATATATTTGGAAAATACTTATAGCGTTATAAAATATTTTTCGAAAGATCTCGGAGGTGCAAAAAGTGACGGCAACGCAACGTAACAGTGCAAAATGCATAGTGGCCTTTGGTCACAAAATACCCACTTTTGAATGGGAACAAACTAAGAATTGGGATTGATAGAGAATGATTTAGAGGTATTAGTAAAACTAGTGGAAGTGGGGGTTAGTCGTAGGTGGCAGCGAAAATGGTGGTGGAAGTAAAAAATAGCCAAAATGGAGTTGAACTCGTGGTGGTTGCTTCGGCCATGGATCGGAACTGGAAATATGTGGGTTAGGTCGGCAAAAGGTTGGTGATGAAGTGGCGAAGAAATGGTGGCATGGGGTGTCGCGACGGCGACTGAATAAAGGAAAAGCTATGCGAATTGGTGGGGTTCACGACGGCTAATGGTGGCACGGGAGGGGTTGGAAATTGGTATGGGTGTGCGTCGGCCGGTGGGGAGTCGAATAGTGGGGGTGGTGTAAGTCAAGGCGGTGAATGGTGGCGGTTAGGGCGAGGGGAAGAAACTGATGGAAAGGACAGGGAGAGAGAGAGGGTCACATGGGCTAGGGGGGAAAAGGAAAGGAAAAGAAGAAAAAAGAAAGAAGGAAGAAAAAGAACAAGGAGAAAAGAAAAAGAAAAGAAAAGAAAAAGGAAAAAATAAAAAGGAAGGAAAAGAAAGTGAGATCTAGTTCTTACATCTTGGGTCAAGAAACTGGTTCAACGAAAACTATTTTCAAAATAACAAGTTAAATAAAATAATTCAAATGCAGTGACTTTATAAAATAAAATAAAACAATAAAATTCAACAACAAACTACTTTAAAATAAAAAGCACAATAAAATAAATAAAAGTCAAATAAAAACACTACAACTTGATATGAATAAAATAAAATAATTAAAGCCAAACAATAAAATAATTTAAGCTAAAGAGTAATTTAAATACAAAACAATAATTAATAACAAGAAAGCATATTAGAATAAATTGCATAACTTAAAATCATAAAATAAATCTAACAAATAACATTAAATTTAAAACAAAAGAACTATTATTTATAATAATTTAAATAATTATTCAATAAAAATACATGTAAAAAAGGAATATCACAATTTTTAACTTTTCTCAGTTGCTTTGTGAGGGGCAAAATAGTTTAAAATCTGCAATAATTGAGGTATTGATTTCCATTCGCTCTATATATAGTCTATGCCTCTCGTTCGGGTGTAAAAAATAAAATAAAATAAGTCACATATCTATTTTTAGAGGAAAAACTACATTAAACGTCCATCCATATTATCATCTTTTTCTTTTTGGGCTTTCAAACTATTCGTTTATTATTTAGCATCTCAATCTTAAATATAAATTGCAAGAGAGTAATATTAAATATAGTTATATAGCGTGCAAGTCTTGTATACTCTCTTTAAATAAAGTGAGATCTATCGTTAAAAAAAAAGTTATGTTATATACAGTTATTTTTACATACTTTTTGCCTACTATACTAATATGATTGGTTAAAATAATTATTTTATATTAAAAAAATGATACAGATAATCACATTAATGAAGTGTTCAAAAGAGTACGTAAAAGTAACTGAATATATTTTTTTTTTTTTAAATTTCATGTGCACCTATTTTTCTCAAAAAGACAACGTGCAGCTTGCATACCTAGAATGTAAATAAGACACATATTTTTTAAGATCTTATACTTAAAATGGATGAAAAATAAATTATGCGACAAAATTTTTCATTGTTGGCCAGTTAACATAAATGATACTCGACGGGAATAGATGGGTTGTGTACACAACTCGCCTCCATTTTTTCTTCCCAAAATCAAGGTTACTATTATTTTTAGTAATTTAAGAATATGCAGTATAAATTTTGACAGTTTATAGGACTATTTAGATAGTGAAAGTATTTTATTCCATCCCATCTTATATTCTCATTATAATTTTTTTAAAATTTCATACAAAATATAATAAATAATTAGATTTTTTAAATTTCAAAACAATAATAGTATTAAAAATAATATTATAATAATATTTTATTTAATTTTTAACTTTTATCTAAAACCATTTCATTTCATCTCAGTATCCAAACCGCAGCATAGTTTTATACTTTATTTCCTCACAATATTTTTAATTTTTTTCCCTCTCTAAAGAGGCGACCTATGAAAACAAGACAATTATTAATAAATATATTACAGTCTTTTGTTTTAGAAAAAAAAAATGAACTAGCTGGATTTAAAAAAAAAATTAAATAAAAATAATACAAGTATTAGCAGAAAGCGAAAAGATCCATTTTGAGACAGAAAGCAAATAAATATTTCTATGAGCCTCGGCCCTCTCTGTAGAAACCGAAGATCAATACAGATTTTACTCAGAAGCCAGGGTTTATGTGCCGAAATGCACGTGTTTTGATGAAAGCGCTTCACATCAACATTTATGAAGATTATCTAAACTTACCTTGCAAATATAAGTATATCCTTGCTTTTATTGCTTGCCCAGTTGGTTGCCCATTAGTGGACCCCTTTACCAGCCCGCCTACAACGAATCAATCCCTGTTCTCCTTTGAAAAGAGAAATGACATTGGGCATAAATGCAAATAGTGCTAGCAATCTTCTACTAGAAGAGCTGCTAAATGCAGATGTTCTTACGAAATGCAGATGGAATCAAATAGACAAGAGAAACAGGCAAAGCAGCATTCTGTTTAGATCAAAAGGGTATCCTTACGCAGCTACTAATTTAGGCGGAAAAAGTTGAGTACAACTCTCATTTGTTCAAGTGCATTAATAAAGGCAATCCAAAGGAATGAGCGCTATTTTTTTCACATCCTCAGGAACTTCAAGGCATTAGAGCCTCTTATTTAAAAAAGGACACGGGACAACCCAAGTTCCAAGCTATAAAATTCCAAAATTTTGTACTTTGGATGACCAGAAACCTTCATTCAGATGCTCTTAAACAGCCCCCTGGGAGAAGGAACTCAAACTTATCTGCATTCTCTATCAAGTAGGCAGGAAGATGAACAGCAGAAGCCGATCGGGGAATTGATCCCATCTTTTTAATCAACTCCCGGAAGGAGTACTCTTCAGGTAGCATATCAAAGAGATCATCGCCCCTGCAAATGAGCTCCTGTATTCTTGCATGATCTAAAAAATCTTTCTGCTTTACACGTTCTGCATGGCTATAAGCAGTCATCTTAAACACAAACTCCTGGATGTGCCGAAAACAAAAGCTACAGTGCCATCCAGCATCAGAGAAGATAAGATCAGTTTGACGAGAATGCCGGTAAAGGGTGTCAGGGCCATAGATGTGGGTTGTGGCCCGCCAGCTGCTATAATCCACGGGGAACTCAAATGAGTACATATAGTGCCGGAGCTCGAGATGCATTACAGGTGGCACCCCATCACACCATTGCATTAGTTTCACGGTATGTGGGCTTGGTATCTCATCAGTATCTGACATGATAAGAATGTCACCATAAGAAATCCCTGACTGGCGAACTAATCGATTCATAACCTTACGTTGTTGGGTCTCAAGTTCAAATGGGTGTTTGTATGATCCGTGAACTGCCACTTGACCAGATAACACACCATGGACAAATTTCCCCTCAGCAAAAGCAAATCGAGCTCGGTTTGAAGAAAAGAAGAGAGGCTTTGGAATGCCTGTGAAGGTGGTATTGGACTCAAGGATTACAAATTTTGTGACATAGGGATAAAGCTCACGCCACCTGATCTCCAGTATGTCCAATTCATTGCTGAATAAGATGGCATCAAAAACATTACGGGGTTGGGAGCGCCGGGACCAGCCATGGAGGTGGCAAAGGTGGTCCATTGATACATTTTCTGCATAATAGTGTGGGATGTGTTTGAAGGGGGGTGGGGCATTGTCCCATAGTGGTCGGAAAAAATAGGATATGTTCTGGCCATGTGTAAAAATTCCAATCACACAAATAGGAATAAGTATCAGGAGTATGATGAAAAGAAACTTAGGTGGTGATCGTCTGGAGGTCAGGCGGACAGCTCGTGTTGCCATGTCTTGAAGGAGAATGATTAAGATAACTACTTGACATGGTTGTGCGAATTCAACTACTGGAAAAATCAAGTGCCTTCCAAATTCGCTCACCTGCATAAAATCAAAATATATGTTAGGAACTCTATGATAACTACTTCTATAAACAAATTAATGCAGGAGCTAACCAGTAAGGCCAGTACCAGGCAATGTTAAAAGAGGAAACTGCCTACAGAAAGAAAATTTCTAGTTGAATCACGTTCAATCATCTAAGCATTAACAATCCCTTCTCCAAGATAGATGGAAAATTTACCATAACATAATATTCACGCTCTAGACAGGCAAAGATGTTTTGATAGGTTAAGACGGGCAAACATTTAAATCCAGTATAAGGTATTCCCAACCTCTGGGTTTCTTTTGAAATTGATATTAAGAGTTCTTGATGCATAAACCCAAATGCAGTTCACACTTGTCAGCACAAGTTTATGATCACATGGGTGATAATCCTCAAAATCTTACAAAGAGATAAAGAGTTCTTAATGCATAAACCCAAATGCAGGTCACGCTTGTCAGCACAAGGATCACATGGCGACAATCCTCAAGAGATTAAAGGATGGTCTGCTAACCATAAAATATGGAATTCTTCTTATCAGTTATAATGCCTTCTTATATCTTACCAATGGCAGTGGATGTCATTTACATGAAAAATGAGAATATACGACCCACACGAAAAAATTAAGCTTTTAATAGATGACTCCAATCTTTTTCAAAATGAGTGCGCGGCGCTTGCACAATCCATGATTGTATCTAGCATTACTCTTTAGATGCAGCCCTACGTTGGTTCTCTTTCATATGGTGCAACCCTTAGAGAAGCACTCAAAGTTGAGCTCTGCATAACCAAGAAACAAAACAGGATCTTGCAAAACTCGAACTTGTCCTTACAAAGGACACCGTGCTTGAAAGTCTAAACAAACAACACTGTTGTGAGCTGAGAGAGGACAAGATTTCCGTGATAAAAATTTGTAATGTCAAGCTAGTTAAAACCCGGAGAAAAGTGTGGAAGATTCTTATAATTATAAAAAAATAATAAGGAAAATAAAATAGAAAAGTAGAATACGCAACCTCTTTCACAGGGAAATGTTAAACATGCTCAGAACTTATCTTGCTTAAAGATTTAAGGAGAATAGAGAAACCTTTAGATTAAAATATCAAACATTTTCCTGTAACCAATTTAGAGAACTTTGTGTTCTTAATAATTATATGATTGCAACAGTCGGTCCCTATGATTCACAACCTGGGTTTCCAATAAAGACCTACTCAAAAAAGGGAAAAAAGATGGAAAAATAGAGCGCCGTGTTTTAGCCCATATACATGAGTATGATCACTCACATTACGAGCTGGAATTCGTTCTATTCAGGACATTGAAGCATAAATATGCATATAAAGCACAATTATTCTTTACAGGACATTGCAGTATGTATGAGATGAAGCTCAAAGTGAAGGGCATTGAAACAGATGCATCAAATTTTACAGCATAGCTAACTAAAATTGGAACATAAAGAAATAAAGCTTATTTTTTGGGGTAAGTTTCCAAACATTCAACAAAATATTTAATGGTTAAATGAAGAAGGACAAGTAATTCTTACAATAGCTCACCCCCAAATGGAAATCGGTAAAGGAACGGCAAGATATAAATTGGAAACCCAAATACAAGATATAATGGAAAATCTTCCATTTAATGAAACAAAGTTCAAATAAATTCGAAAAGCAGTACAGAAAATCACGCTACAAACTAAAACTCACGATTTTGCATTTGCATAGGTCCTGAATGCATTCCCGCCAGTTCCAGCTCCACAGAGAGAGGGTGAGGCAGAGTCGAGTGCCCACGTGAGAATGAGATGGAGGCGTGAAGCCAGGAGAGACAACCTGAGGACAGTTTTCCATCCCCTGCGGGTCTGCTTTTGCTACCTTTAGGGTTATTGCAAAAGTAACCAACGAAAGCAAGACGCGTGGAGGAGAAGGAGAGAACTAGTTTTTTTTTTCCCTTAAGAAAGTTGACGGGATCAGCGAACTGATCCTCTGCGCGTGATTATAACAGTCTCTTATTGTAAAATATCTGATTTGAGGTATACCTATTACTTTAAAAGTGAATCTGTCACCGTATCATTTCTAAAGTATTTAGTCGGTACAAAGTTCATCATATAATCTAAAAATCAGACTTTACTGTTAAAAATGATTTCAACTATATTGACTCGAACTCATAAAATATCAACTTACACCAACTAAAGAACAAGTGTTATTTAGCTAAAGATACTGCTCGAAAATTTTACTCTAATTACTTGTAGTGTAAATTTGTTAAGAAAATTACTTTGTCAATATAAAAATAGTTATTCTATTCTCAATTTTAAATCGGCGTATAGGGTATATTATTTTACATAAGTTAAATGATAAAATTTAATTTGTAAGTTTTAAATTTTAAAATTTATTTTAAAATTAAATTGTCATAAAGATAAATTATTTATTTAATAAATTGACATAGCTCATTTAATCATAAAATTATTTTATTAGAAAATAAATTTAACATATTATATCAAATTATATTAATTTTTAAAATATTTTGTAGAACTAGCATTTATCTTTTGTATTTTTCAACTATGAGACAGGCCACTAGCAAATGAAAACAACCGACATGTCCTTCGAAGCTTCCTCGTCATCCACGTCAGCTGACGAAGATTGCTAACGTGGCAAAGATTGCTAACTTTTTATTTTTATTTTGTAATCAACTGTTAAAAGATTTTTGACTTTAGCTGTAAACACTACGATACGATTAATGAAATGTGAAGTCAAGTCAGACGACCTACGAAAACATGGTTGGTCCAAAAGCTGTAATTAATCAGCTGCCTTTCTTTAATTGGACCTTAATAAGGATTAATGACTTTTTTGAGTCATTTGATTGAAGTATCTAAAAAATTGCTTTTTAAGTCAAGTGAGACAATATTTATTAATTAATTTATGATGAATAATATCCAGACTTGATGAAACCCACTGGGCCACTACAACTCAAAAGTATATTATATTTTTCAGATCAAGTTCTTACAAACTTACTGCAAATTTTACTACAGATTTCTTACAAATTTACTGCATATTAATAATTTGGGCTATAAATATCAAATAGTTGCAATTCATTGCAGACTATCATCAATGAGAGAAATAAGAAAAGAAAAACAGCTCCTCGGTAGATAGGAACATTGAAAGCTTTGAAGTGACAAATTCTTAGAAGCCCCGAGGGCTCATATTTTCAGATAATCTGATCAGTTGATCTGTAAATAGTAATAAGTTAATATGTTTTGTCCTTAGAAAAAAAAAAAGTTAATATGTTTTGAGTGAATTTTATCAATCCATTCAAATGTATTTGAATATATTAAATAAATTGAGATATATTTTAATTTTTTTATAAAAAGTTAAAAAAGTAGTGAATCCATCAATAATTGATTTGAAATAGACTGAGATGAGCTCAGCATCCAAACATAGCCTAAATATCAACTGCCAAAATATTTGATCCACGATGTCGAGTCACCAATACATACATACTCGGAGGAATTATATATGGCCAAGATCTATGTCAATAATGAAGGAAGAAGAATAAATTAGTTCAAATAAGAAAAAAAATTCAAGTAAATTTAAATATAATTATTCTATTTTCAAACCGTGTGGAACACATAATTTATATCATATTTGATTTGTAAAATTCAACTTTTAAAATTTCTTCTAAATTAAATTATGCTACGTAAAGAATATGCGGTACTGCAGAGACTTATAATAGCTAGCATTACTCAAGTACTAGTTATAAAATTATGCATTTATATATTTCATTTTGGGGTAAACGGTTAATGGGTTATCCATAGATATAGGTTATACAACTAGCTAGGTTGTTCTTGATCTACTGCATGCATAAACCGCACCTATATATATATATATTAATTACATACTCATCCAAAATTCATGCAAATGAAACTGCACTAATGAGTCTACAAATTAAGGTAATTAATTAATTTATATAGAGCTAATTAAACTCGGAGGAATGCAAAGCGTGCTACAGCTAGCTAGCTCCATCAACGGCTACTCTTCAGTAATTTGATACGTTGCACCGAACGACTGAAAGTTCTGCAAAACCATATATATTCCATGAGTTACAACAAAATTAAAAGTTGCATACCTCGAACAATTTAATACAATTCTTTTTATAAGGAGGGTGCTGGTTCAAACTCAAAATTTTCATTTAGATAACTGGATTATATGCCATCAGGCTTGTTGACAATGTTCGTATTTTATATTTGTATAGACTTGGAGAATTTTGGATGATTGCCCCATTCAAAGACTTCAAAAAAAAAAGAAAAAAAGAAATTGCCTATGAAATCAAAGGCTACCAAATTAATTACTTGAACTAAAATGGTCATCTTGGCTACCTGTTTATGCAATCAATTCAACCCTAAAATCCAAACACTTTTAGGACGTTTTTCCTTTTTATGAGCTCAATTTGCAGTTGATAATTAAATTCATACACATTACCTCCAAGATACATCTTCAGCAAATAGCCAATCTCCTTCCCTGTCCTGGTAAGCAAGCTTATACTGGTTTGAATCCTTCTGACCCGTTTCCAACCACCCTTGAAGCAAAACCAAAAAAGGAAAACATGTCAATCCCCTGCTTCGTTGTTAATCCTCGTTGAACAATATATTCCAATACAAAAACTTTCATAAATTGTACTTACATTGCCCGAACATGTCCATTAAGGTCTCTGTTAGCGTTTGGAAAGAATGATGGAGGCCTAAGTCGATCTTTCTTGCTATTGGAACTCCTTCCATCTTCACCTTCACGTACGTTGAGTTTGATCCTCTGATTCCACAAGCAAATCCATTCTCCAGCCCTACTGCCCCATTGTTCTCGTGGCAAAGCCTCTTATTCCTCCACCGTGACCTAATGGGTGGCCACCCCACCAGACCATCTCCATTATCGCCATCTTTTCTATATTTCAATTCAATCAAACAACTTCAATCATTCTGTTACTTATAAAAAAAAAAAAAAAAAAAGCCGCAAAATTTACAGAATATATATAAATGGGAAAGAGAGAGAACTTACTTGTCGTTAAAGGTGACTAAAGAATGATTCTCGAGGTCTTTGGGGTCGTCTTCCTCGTTTGGATGGAGGTTCCAAAGCAGCAAAGGAAGCGTTCGAGGCACGGTGCTATCCGTCTCATTCTCAAAGGTTTGGTCGAAACTACGTTTTCTGTTGTTGTCGTTGATGTCGTTAATATCTGTGCAGCTAGACGCAACGGTGAACGATCTGTTCGAGACGGCTATCTCCTTAGGCTCAGAAGCAAAGTAATTCAAATCGAACCCTTTGGAAGGATTGCTTGGAAGAGCGAGACCCAGTTGAAGTTCCATGTGTAATCAATCCAACAAAAACAAAACAGACTTAACCCAAATAAAATAAGAACCAAGAACGGATTTTGTGTATGTGAAAGCAAACGTCGAGTGAACGACTTTGGGTAGCGTCTAGGAAATCTGGTATTCTTCCACCTAGTAGGGGTTATAATGGCGCGCGCGAGCGCGAGAGAGAGAGAGAGAGGGACATAGAGCGAGAGACAGCAGTGAATGGGGGATAGCCCGGGGTGTGCGGGAGTGGGGACAGGGTGTTGGGAAACAAAGAGGAAAGGGGTCGATGTCAGTGCTACACTTTAGGGCGACCCAGTTGCAGTGCTGTTCCTTTGCTCATTGTTTTCTGAACTTTAGTTCCCACCTCCCCAACAACACTATCCTCTTTTTAAAGCTACTCACGCGCATCCCATTACTTCTCCGTACTCGGGGGGCACACACTACCGTGCTAGCTCCTCTTCCTTGGAATTTGTTCTCTCACATCATGTAAGTGTAATTATAGAATTATGACATCTATGGATTCTTTTGGTCTCCATCCCACGACCAAATAAATCACGATCAAAATCGAAGATTCGTTGAAATTGAGTGGTCATCTCATATATGTACAGTATTTTTTTAATAAAATTCTAAAAGATTCTCTTAGATTTTTCCACAAATTTTAGGTAGATGAGAAAAAAAGTTAGAAAATTTGAACTATGGTGTTGATATTGCGGGCGTTGTGACCACGCTCCCAATATGGTGGCCCTTCATGAGCTGAACTGAAGGCATCTTTCGTGACCAAGACTGTAGATTCAATTTAATCCCCTTTCCTTTTTATTTAATGGTTCTGAAATTTCCTAATTAAGTGAGAGCTAGTGTCAGGAGAGTCAAACAGTGGGACGGGGAAGTGGGCCCTGCACACTTAACATTCTTGTACTCAAAGTCTAGGACATGTTCCTTTCCACTGTGTGGTTGGGTTCACTACACATTTCTTTGCTTTTCTGCTTGATGAGTCCTGACTTTTCGAACTCGGCAACGTGTTCTACGCGGCATTATTGTTAACTTTTCTTCTAGATTAATTATCGACCGGATTAATAGTTGCATTCAAGCCATGGTAATTCGATTATTTATTTATTTTTTCTTTTCTGAATTTATTATGATTTATATGAAAAATAAACACGAAAATTAAACTCTATATAGTGTATACTATCTTCAATATAAATCTTAAAAATTGTATGAGTCAAGTAACACTCATAAATATATGGTTGATGGCTTAATTAAGTTTGAGAATGAAGAGGAGAAAACTTTTCCATTCAAACTTAAGTGGACAAACACACCGGCCACCGTGTTTAATGCATAGTAAGCATTAGGCCAAACTCATTTAAATTAAACACGGTGAGACAAGAATTTATAATAAGTAATGTTAGATATAATTATAAATTGTATAAGTACACTCATTTTCTTTTAAAAAATAGTAAAGTTTATTATTAAAAAAATTAATTTTTTCAAGTGCATCCTATATTTACTTATTTTAAAAAAAAAAAGAGCGCGACACTTATATACTTTATTATTGTAAATATTATTTCTTTATGATACTATATTGGTAAATATTTTTTTTATGATATTTTGACTAATGCCTTCTTAATTATCATTACGGCGAAGTTAGTCATGGCAATTGGATCGTGGACTACTATACATAGACAAAGACTTACAAAAACAATAAATAATTAAGAGATCAGTACTGAACATCATGTGTTGGCCGGTTTGTAGTTGTTTAGAAAGTGTCATCGTGTTTGTGAGGGACAGATCGACGTATATAATATATATAAGATATTGATGTTACAAAACTAACTGCATGCAAACACACGTGGTACGTACGTGTTTAATTGTTTTGCAGTTATGTTTGATGCTCGGCTGTTACCATTACAATTCAACTCAATATTATAGTACTTGTCGTGTGTATATATTGTCCTCGTTCACCAACGTACGTACAAGAAAACATAGTTCCCAGAGTTTTAACTTTTGCCCCCTTCCAACCAAATTGCATCATATATATATATATATATATATATATATTATAATATCGGTTCCTGTCAGTGTAACTCGATCGAGGAGTACTACTTGTAATGAATATAGATTGAAAGAAAATTAACCACACGGCCGGGGATGATTTCACGTGATGATCATCAGTACCGGCAAGCTCACGAGATCCCTGCACGTACGCATCATCGTTGAAGAACCCGCACGAGGCCGCATGCAGTGCTATGTGGTGGGCATGCATGCATGCACGCACCCATATTAATAAAACATGAAGTCCCATATTGTATATGTTTAACCTAAATTATGAACCGGTGAGATCATATATCCGGCCAGCTAGCACTGGACCAATTTCACAGGAAAGGACCACACCCACATGGTTCACAACATTTCCAATATTCCTCGGTCGGTTAGTTTACAGTTGAATATATGATAAGATATGCTTTGCCCACTTGATCGATGGGTGAAGGATGAGTACTTGACCTGTAAGTCTCTCTTTATATGTAGTCCACTTGCTTTGTTGAAAACAAATGAGTGGTTCTTGTGTACGGTGAGCTAGCTAGCTGCATGGTTTCAACACATGAAAGAATTACTAACAAGAAATGAATCACTATAGGAAAAATGAATATTTATGATGAATTATTTATAATAAAAATGTCTATTTATGATAAAAATAGACTTATTTGAACCAAAAATAATTATTTATTTTAAAAATAATGACAATAAATAAACGATATTCTTGCAATACATGGAGGGGCCGGCTCCCCGGTCACGCACGCCTCTAGGTAGGTACGTATAATATTTCAAACCTCATCTTTGATAAATTATAAGGTCCCCCCATTTGGGTCCGCACCAAAGTAAGATTTTCTATATGCTCTTGCTTTAACTGAAAACTACTCTTGTCCATGTGTGATCAAAAGCATTTATTCCAAAGTTAGCCATATATCATAAGTACTAACTAGAGCTAAAAATATTATAATTATAAATATTATTATAAAGGAAAAAAAAATCTCCAAAAAAATTAAAACCAATTTGATTTTGTCTTGATTGTATTTTTTAAAGCACTCGTGTACGTGTTAATTAATTTAGAAATTGACCTTTCATTAGTACTATGGCGTGAAGGGAAAATGTTTTCCTGAACTGGATATTGTTGGTTGGTGATGTTTTGACTTTGTGGCCTCATTGTCGGTTTAGGGCTCTGTTTTTTTCCACATTTGCCTTCAAGATAAGCAAGTGATAGATACCCCCATCCAGGCTGTTTGGTTTTGAATTGCAGGACGGATGGGATCAGACAGAATGGTATCATGCCATTTGTGTTCATCATGGGACCATTTATTAATTGACGCCTGCTCAAGTTCCAAATTCCATCTTCTCATTCACTCCCCCCCTTGATGATTTTGCTAAAAAAGAGGATCTACTCCTGCCATACATACCGGCCTGCATGTTCCGCATATTAATTTTTGACGCGTTGGCAACACAATTTTTAGCTTTTAGTGGTAGAGTTTAAGCAACTGTTTGGAGTTGTGTTAAGAGTCTTAAAAACTGTTTAAATAGTTTTAAAAGTTTTTTAATAGAAAAATTATGTTGTTTTGAGTATTACATATTAAAATAATGTTTAATCTCAAATAAACTAAAAAGTACGTATGAGAAAAATCATCATTTTGATTAATATTTTTTCTTAAACGTGCCTTTCTAAATAATGCAGAACGTAATTTAAATTTTAAAAAGGCTATCAATGGGTAAAAATACCCATACAATTTTCAAATAATTACAATTTTCAGATTTTTAAAGATGTCATAATCATTAAAAAATCAAATAATCATCATTTCTAGAAAATACTTTTTAAATTTTTTTTCAAAAAGTTGTAATATGTGTGAAAGTATTTTAAATATGTGATTACCAAATAATAAATAATTTTTTAATAGTATAACTTACTACTTAAGTTATAAGCCCTAAAATTACTATACGCTATATTTTCTACTATAGTCCCAAATATGCATTAGGTAATGCTCTACTATTAAAAATTTATTTATTGTTTAGCAACTATATGTGTAAAACACTTTCAAACATATTACATTTATTTAAAAATAATATAAAAAAATACTTTTTGAGATAGAAATGATAAAATGTCATTTGAGGTACGTAGTGTCATGTCTGTGATAAGATTAGATGAAAAATTTGTAATTATTTAAAAGTTGTATGAGTATTTTCTTCTATTGATAGTCTTTGTTAAAATTGAAACTACAGCTTTATGTATTATTTAAAAAATCATGTTTGAGGAAAAACTTAAAAACTTAAAAACTTTTGAGCTTTTAAAACTATTTAAATACTTTTTACAAAGTCTATTAATACAAGACTACGAAACAAGCCCGTAGAACTTGGACCCATGCGGCCAGCCTGTTCCTAATTAATATCACATCTATAAACCTGTGTCAAATATTTTCTTAAAAAGGACATGATTAACATCGACTACATTTTATCATTTATTTTCATAGACAATAATTTAATTATTATCATTAATTAATATAGAGAATAATATATAAATTTAAATAAATGATGTGACACGTACAATCTTAATTATGTTGATGCACATGCGGCATTGGAATTTTTTATAAGATTAAAAAGTAGATGTACCGTCATTATTCCCATGTTGGATCGAACCATGCAAGAAGTACGTAATAATCTTTTTGCATATATAGATCAGTAATTTCCAGTGTCGGCCACTCATTAATTTTCTTTTTAATTCTGTGTATTAGGGGTCTTTGCCTTGTTTTTGCTTTCTTCCATGCGACAACTGTAGACGGAGCAAATATACAATTAGAGAAAGAGTAATGTTATATATAGTTATATATTATATAAGTGTTGTGTATTTTTTTTTAAAAGAGTAAAATTCATTATTAAAAAAATAATTTTTTTATATGAAACTCATATTTATTTATTTTTAAATGAGTACACATCGCTTACTCATTCTATGACTACAAACATCATTTTTCAGTAGAGAAAGTCACATGCTTTGGATGGTCTGTCCATAAAAAATAGAATAATTCTACATACAACTGTGAAGTGCGTAAATATCAAGTAATCGCTTTGAAAAAAAGTGGTGTCTACTATTAAAAAATTAATTTTTTTTATGTGGGTTTCATATTTTATTAACTTTTTAAAAGTGATTATGCGGCGGTTGCACAATTTACGGTTACAAATATATTTTCTCATTATATATTAAGAAAGGACTTTACTACTCATCATCCCACACACCACACGTTTTTTAATTTTTTGTTTTATTCTTACTAAACTAATTAAGTTATTCTACTCATCTTTCTTATACCACATACTTGTTTTAAAAAAACAAAAAACAAAAAGATAAAAGATTATGTATGGTGTGTACGTGGACATGTAGGTGGGATGATGAGTAGAATTATATTATTTTTTAGGGTGATGCTCCTCAGTCCCTAAACTTGCCCCTCAAGTGTACCGTTAATCTATTTTTTTAATTTTTTTTAAATGTTAAAAAAAACATAAATGACTAGTAATAACTTTTTCAAACATTAAAAAAATACAAATACACTAGCAGTGGGACAAGTTGGGAGAACAACCTAACAATTTTCCTAGATATAATAACCTTATAATGCATAAAGGACCTAAGTTTTATTTTTTTAGAGCACGTACAAAAACGAAACATTTAATTTAGTTTAGTTTATTAATTTTATTTTTATATTATTTTGGAATTTCAAGAGTTCGTGTCTTATTTATCTATATATGGTAATGGATTTACAAACTGTCGATCTCTTAAAGATGGCCTTAATTTAAAGATTTAAAAAAAACAAAAACAAAAACAAAAATTGTAAGTCGGGAAGGCGAAAGTTTAGAGAGTTAGAGAGATATTGTACGTGTCACAATGTGAGGGGGCATTTGTCACTAAATAACAAAAGCTTTCCATTAGTGAAAATTTGAAAAGAAGGGCCAACTAGGAGTAAGCCGGCCAGTTCTAGACTTTAAGCCCGCATACTAGGCGAAGTCCAATGCCCAAGCTAGGGTCCAGTCCAAAGTAGTTAGCTAGATGGGCCATGGCTTATCCTATATATAGAAGACAAAAATAAAAAATAAAAAAAAAATCATATTCTAAGATCTGTGTTACAGATCTTGTATTCATCGAGTCTACGTACTATTTTCTTAAACTCTCTTGATTATTATATTTTTAATTTACTTAAGATATTATTTTCAACATAACAATAGGATGATCAATATATATATATATATATATAATGGTGTTTCAATCGAAACATAAAATATAAAAATTAATTGACTCCAAATTTCAAAACAATTAACGTCCATGTAAAATTACATGGGACTCCATCATGAGTACTGGAAAAAAGGACTGTACGTAAGTTCATAATGAGGAATTAGAAATGGGCCACTTCTCGTACTCTTTCCTAACTCCAACTTCATAATTACCCGATGATCAGAATTGATAGAGACATCATTTCAAGAAGAGACAGGTACCTCTACAACTTTTTCTGATATCTATTATCAAGCCTTGTTATTGAAGTAATTAATTAAACACATAGATCTAAGTATATACATATACATATATATATATATATATATACATATATATATATATATATATATATATATATATATACATATATATATATTAAGTAAAAGTAACGTGTAATACACGTTTATTTAATTTATATAAAAATTAATTTTTTATTAATAAGGATGTAATATTTTTAATTAATTAAATAATGATGTAATATTTATGTAATTTATAAATAATAACAAGCTGTGATATATTATAAAAGAAGAGTATTAATAAAAGCTATAACATGGTCTTATATATAAATATCGTCCATAGTTTTATAAAAGTTTGAGATAATTTTGATTCTATTATAACGATCCAGTATTTTCCTCAGCTTGCATTTCTTCAATAGAGATATATTTCCAGGACACCCAAACATTTTTCTTAATAATAAATAGATTATGTATACGTTGTATAACTATATAATTACTGTTAAAAACTAAGCATGGTACAATTATATGCGAAAAGAAAGAATGAAAGATGTAGTGATACCATAAATTATAAGTGCGTATTAAATGTGTAAACTTTCTTACATGATTTTTAAAAATATTGAGTAAATTTAAAATTCTCATAAAATTAATAATTTTTTTAATGATACATCTCCCTTTTTTAATGATTCACTAATAGTTATTCTCATTATTATTAAATAAAAAAATTTTAAAAATAAAAATAATAAAATAGTACTCGTACTAAGTAGTAAGCTATCATTGTCGTTCTATTATATCTCCAAATAATCGGGAATAAAAACAAAGTCGTTAGTCAAGAACCAAAAGAAATTGCCATATTAATTTTTACCATCTTGAATCTCTTGATCGTTCACTCTGCCGAGTCAATCGACTCAATAGTTCCCAAGAACAAGTCTGACAAGTAATTGCCCACATCTTCAAGGGCAAATTTGACATATAACCTCGCGTTTCTCTCTCCTCTTCTGGTTATTGGCTTATACTTGTCATAGAATTTTTGATAAACTGGTTCGAGCTTTGTCGCGATAGACATCTTAATTTCGTCTCGAAGGTTCAGGTCTGATACAACGAGCGTACCCTGTTTTAGATACGCTTCTTGGAAGCTCGAATTGAATTTCTTGAAAATCTCCTTTACTTCCGTCGAGGAAATCTCGGCAGTTGGGTTCTCCGGCAGTGACGCGATCACCTTGCCCCAGGCTAGTCGCTCTTATTTTGTAGCAAACTGTCGTACTTTGGATTCGTGCTTTGCGACCCAATCCTTGCCAAGAAGGTATTGCAGATTCAACGTATGTATGGTGGAGACAACATGTTGGATATTGTTGGCTAGGAATAGGTACAAGAGAGAAACGTCTTTGTAATGCTTGGCTCTGCCGTTGAGGTTACACAGAAGCACGAGGATCAGCCAAGCTATACGCATGGAAATTGCTGTTGCCGGAGATTCGTCGGATTGTGGACTGTTAAAGTAAGATTCCGGTAATGAGGATTTCGCAGGCTGAGGCCAGTCGACAATAATGTCGCCTAGGATGTTAATGTAATTGGCAAGGAGCAAGAGGTAATTCATCGCGTGGAGCATCATAGGGTGAACTCTGCCATCGCGGACCAACAATTTGGACGAGTCCTTTTGGATTGCTAATTCGAAGTCCGATAGCATTGCGCGTACCGACTCACCAAGACAAATAAGTGAGGTGATGGCTTGAGATCGGACGCTGGCAGTTGATTCAAAAGATAATATGGACTCATTCTCGGGCCAGTTTTTGAAGATCACAGTGTACATGTCGAGCACCCAAAAAATTTTCTCGAGAGATTTCTTGCTTTTGGTGACGATTTCGGGGAAATTGAACAAAATAGCATCTCCTTGTTTGGAAATCTCGATGAAGCACGATTCTTTGATGGAGTCTGAGGAGGCGAAGACGTGGTTGCACACAATTCTCTCACTAGTGAAGAGCATCCTCATGGATATTTTCACTGCGTCCATTTCCGTTAACTTTAACGGCATTTCCTAGTCAATCTTGTTTATTTGCATTTAACAGAAAAAATAAAAACTGTTAAAACAACATCTTTTTTTTTTATAATCACTTTATATATATAAAGATATATATATATATATATATTGCATAATTTTTTGGGAACAACATCAATTGAAATGCATTTTTTCTTTCTTCGGGATCGGAAGCAAGGAAGAATCAAGAATACTAAGAATATAAGAGAGAACTAAGGGGCAGTAACCGAGAGTAGGTTGGCCAAAACAAGACAATTTTGCTTCAAACAGGAGGGAGGGAGGGAGGTAGGGATGGAGGCGAGAATGATTGAGGGTACTGTTGCAGCTTTCACTTTGGTGAAGGAAGATTCATGTGATTTGCAGATGAAAAAGAAAAAGGTTGAATATCATTTTGGAAAGGATGGGAAAGTGAAGGAATCGTAATCTAAAGCCCACGACATGCAAGCCAGCTTAAAAGTGATCACCAAAACGTACGGGAATGACTTCGTAGTGCGTGCGTGATTGTGAAACATCACGATCAATAGTACGTTATCTTACGTGTACTTAAAAAATCTTGTTTAATTTGGTTAATTAGATATATATAATCAATTAATTTCCTAAGTACTCTACATTAATTGAATGGATTAATGAGGCCAGGTACATGAACATGACCGATGCATATATGATCTTATGCCATGCATTTTATATTAGTCGGGTCGACATGATTGGATTGACCTATACTACCATCCAAATGATCAATTCATTTAGAGCTGATCATCGATCTCTAGCTAGAATTATATATTAATGGAGAAATTCGATTTCAATGAGCAAGTTCTTCATCCTCTGATCTCCAAAACTACCATAAGTACATCATCTTTGACATCTATATATAAGTACTACTACTTCCAAAAGGGAATTAACAAGGTTCAGGAAATG
Organism: Carya cathayensis; assembly: GCA_011037825.1. NCBI lineage: Eukaryota > Viridiplantae > Streptophyta > Magnoliopsida > Fagales > Juglandaceae > Carya > Carya cathayensis. The sequence continues at coordinate 1,344,010 of QGSO01000196.1, forward strand.
GTAAAATTTATTTATTAAAGCGATAAATCTCGCCACTAAATATGGAAATTATCTCCATGCATGTTCTGGAATTAACCCAACAGTAGCACGAAATAATGTAGTTGCGCACGAATTTGTCATTTTCTACTCCTCATTCACAGCATCGGTCTCTTAATTTACTGTAATTGGACATATATATATCTATAAAAGATGCAGTAGAAGCTAGTTAGGATGCAGCAAGATAGTGGAGAACTTTACAAAGGCGATAGTGACTGAAAAAGAAAAAAAGTTGGGAGAGAATAATTCAGCAGTAGTAGTACTACTAGTTATGCCAAATTTCAAGGACCAAACTCCAACATTCAAACACGATTTAGTTGAATTATTCTTATGAACCGCTTTGTCTGCTGCATCCATCCATCCATGCATGCCAGTTTTTATATATATATATATAAGCCAATTTTTTAATCAGTCCTATCATGTCTAGATCGATCTTACTCTATTTTTTCCCCGGCCGGCCGGCCCCAGCTTCTTTTTAATTTCTTCAGTTGTTTAATTTCTTTCTTGCTATAAAACATCAAGTGTAACATATATTCTAATCTTAGAGTTAGAGATTGATAGCTCGATTCAGCTGGAATTGCTCCTAATTATAGACAAGCATCTGATCATGAACAGCAACCTCCTTTACTGTATATATTTGCATCCTGATCACAAGATCCAGATCAAATTGCTTAAATATTATTTGATCCCCATTTCAAATCCTGGTGCATAATGTAATATTATTCTCTGCTTTGGGTTTCTGGGTACGTGTGGGGGGTGGTTGGGGTTTAGTGACATGCATATGCTTTTGACTGTTGATCTGGTGCACCACTAACGTCTAGATTTTTGATAAAACGTCTGTGCCCCGGCCCATTACTAAGTGCTCCCCCCACACTGATAAAGAAGATTTATTTTCTCTTTTGTTGTAACAGCTGGATTCGGAGACAAATTTGCTGAATGAAAGGTACTACTGAAAAGGGTGAAATTATAGCCTCATCAAAAAGCTAGAGCTATGCATGCATATCCAAAATATTGAAATGACAGACAGCAGGAAGCTGGACAGAGAGTGAGATTCTTGCTTGTATTTGTATTTTTCTGTGTCGTGGCTTGTCTCGTTTCAAATATCATTTGAACAGACATCATGTCTTTCCCCCTCAACTATGACCCAATGATTTATTCCAATCAGCAATCAGTACATACAAAAGCGATCAAGAAAATATGCCACCAGCTCGACAAATGCATGCCATGTACTGGTGGGACAGCTTACACAAAAAGCTGCATTTTCTTTCTGCTCGATCAAATGGCGCCATTCATCTCTTCGTAGTACGCGCATATATAAACAAATATAACAAGCTGCGACCATATAATTATATCCATCTCGATCGGGCCTGCTAAATACTAAAAGTTAGGCTCACTACTTAATTTATATATTTTTCTATTATCATCATTCTTTCTTATATATTATATATGGTTTGCTAAAAGCTTGAATCTCTTGGAACCAAAAATTTCTTACAAATACTTCATGAATTATATATATGGTGGTAAACAATTTGATAATACACATTATGAGACTATAATTAATGATATTATCAGAATTGCTCAAAATGATCAAAAGGTAAGTAGCTTTTAACTTTGTTAGTAAATTAGATATATAAATGTCTTAGCAAGTTCATAAAAGTAAATTAATTTACAAACTGACGTGATGTTCAATTATAAAGTTACGTTCATTGTAAAGTAGAGTTAACGTATCACATAAAATTACGTTAATTTGTATATTTACTATTTTAAAATCACTTTATAACTATGTACCGTATGGTAAAGTGAGGCTAGGAGTTTTGGTGGATTTAGAGCTAGCATCCAAAAATGTCTATTCTAAAAAGCAAGGAATGATGGGGGTAAAGTTGGGTAGTAGTACTAAAGGTGAGCAAGCTAGCTAGCTAGCAAGGTCTAAAGATGGCATATATACAATTAAGGCTTAATTAAAATCTAACTTGAGAAGAAAGAAATAATTAAAGGACCTGTGTTTTTTATGGTCTGATACTTTTTGTGAAGTGCAGCCACCAAAAGGGATACACTAATCGATCATATCTTGCAAATTAGCGATAAAAATAGTAATTAAATTGCTTTATATAATAGGATGATAATTTGCAACGCTTGCTTGCTAGCTAGCTGTATCGATCCTTTCCAAATTATTGTTCTTGCCCTTTTGCTTTTTTGAGCAATCGGCCTTTACTTTTTAGTAATAAATGATCAAGTGCAGAAAAGACCAGATCAGAAACACACTCACGATCAAGACTCAAACACCAAGAAAACTAAGCGGTCTACGTGATGAGCTTGATGATCATCTATAATGGCAGGGTTACGTACACTCGTGCGTCTCAAAAAGGAACAGCTAGCTAGCCTGAAAATTGTATGCCGGCAAAGTCTAAGATCCTTTTCGGAGTGAAAAGTCATGATGAGGGGGATTAATTAGGAGTATATGTGCCCTTGTATTAATTCTGCTAGCTTTTTAATGCTATGACGTGTTTCATGATAACTCTCCATTTAAGATGATCAACTCCCGAATTAATTAAGTTCTAATTCAGCTATATATATGTGTGTGAGTGTGATTATGTCCAAGAAATCCTTTTAAATTCATAACAGTTTTACACTTGAAACACTTACAACTAATTCTAATAGGCAACTTATTTTTACATGTCAAGGTGAGTGAAGACATCTGTCTTTCTCTTTCTCTCTGGGCACGTACATAAATATGTCATATCTGAGATGAAAACATATTATGTATATATTGTACATTATATATATACATAATGTATTGTGTTTATATATATAAACACGGACAATATTAGAGTGACTACTAAATGTACACATTAGTATAAATAAATTATTTTATTTAATTATAATCATTTTTTAAACATATATCCTTAACAATTAAAAATAAAATAAAATAAATATAAATTCACTACTAATCATGACTTCCTTCACCATGAGACATATTTAATATTCCTACTATCATTTTCTTATAAACAAACGGAGAGAGAGAGAGAGATGTGTTCAAAGTGGAGGCCGCAGATTTGCTTTTACAAGGAGATAATTCCAAGGAAGGCAAAAGGGGAAGCAAAACGGGTCCCTCAAGGAAATCTTCTACCACCATAATGTGGTGTAATCTGCTTCATATATATGCACGAATGACTGTAATAAGCTTCCATCTCCACCACTTCAATTTCTATATAACCCAGTCGCATTGACTGACCCATTTACAACTCATTAATCAAATCTCTGTGAAAAAGAGGCCAGGGCTCATGGAAGTTAAAAGAGTGAAGCCACAGCTTAAGAAAAATTTGTGGAAGCCAGAGGAGGACTTGATTTTGAAAAACTATGTGGAAACTCATGGTGAAGGCAACTGGGCTACTGTGTCTAGGAGATCAGGTAAAAATTTTCTCAACCATCACTTCCCTTTGTAATCTACAGGAATTTCTCTCTGATCTCTCTCTCTCTCTCTCACACACACAGGTTTGATGAGGGGAGGAAAGAGTTGCAGGCTAAGATGGAAGAACTACCTGAGACCTAACATTAAACGTGGTGAGATGTCCAAAGAGGAAGAAGACCTTATCGTTCGAATGCATAAGCTTCTAGGCAACAGGTAAGTGTAACTTGCTTACTAACTAGCCTAAAAACCGGCCTCCTCCAAATTGTTCGGAAATATTAGATATTATCAATGAATATACATGCATGATTCATGCTCCCTTTCTTTACGGACGTAGCTGAAATAAAGAAATGTTCCACTGTCACAAAGCTTTGACCAATATATTTTCAAGTACTGGAATTTATTCCAGCAAAAGTTGTATTGAAAGAAGCTTCACAAAACTTAAAATTTTATTATCTCACATTTATTCATCTTTCTTTCCTTTTTCTTTTTCTTATCTTTTTGTGACGCACCGACGCAGGTGGTCACTGATTGCCGGTCGGCTTCCTGGTCGGACAGACAATGAAGTGAAGAACTACTGGAATACGCATTTGAACAAGAAAAGCTTAATTATGGGCAAAAGAAAAACAACCGAACAAGACCACAAACAACGGGAAGACAACGACGAGAACATGAACAGGGAGAAGAAAAAGAAAAGTCGTCCATGGTGTACTCACTCCGAGCCCAGTGGAAGCGCAATATGTTTGGCAAGAGCCAGATCACAATCTCTAGGTCTGGAAGAAAGGAACATGATTAATAAAGATCAAGAGAAAGATCAGGCCGAAAGCATGGTCACAAATCCCTGGATTAATATCGATGATCCAAACAGCTTCAACTGTGAAATAGAGTACCCAATGTTGACTGGAAATAGCAATAATAATGCAAGATTCGTCTTTGACGATGAGCCTCTCATAGCTTACTTGGATTCTTTCATCTTGTTCGAAGCATTTGGATGCGGTGGAGAAAGCGTAGGCAAGTGAGCCCCTCACCCCCGGCCAGCAGAAAATGAGCCCACCTGACAAAAAGAGCATTTAATGGTGGATATGTACTCGGGGGTTTGGGTACGTACGTTGGAGATCAGCGGGTGCCAGCAAATTCATGATCAAGAGTTGCAGTGCCATGTGCCATCCCCTGCACTGTACTGTTGTACTTGGAGGCCAGTGGGTGCAGTTAATTACAGTATGGTGTATTATTATTGTATGCATATTATTGCCCACATCTACTACGTACATTTGTATTTCTTTTCAAAGCGCTCTCTCTCTCTCTCTATCTCGATGTGGAAAAGGTAAATTAAGGAGCTTGCCCATGTGGCACTGGCAATATCACACGCAAGCCAATCCCACGGGAGTGAATGGCAATATATACGAATGCAGTACAAGCTAGCAGTCGAGACCTGCTCGCGCGTCCTGGTTTGGTATCTGAAGACATGGTAACCAATCATCTCAATGGGGCCATAAAAGAGATATAAAGAACCGTCGACGAGCAAAGCTGAGAAAGCCCAGCTCCATTACAACCACTTCAACAATCAATGTATGTGTTGCAATTGGCATCTGAATCGAAAAATGGGTTTGCTGGAACTCCAAACACAACCAAAATATCAGTCAGTAGCGTACCGATGAATGGTGATACAATGTCCTTCAGCGTCAGTAATTACGTTGATAAAAGTAAAACTGAGCGTGCCCTAAATTTCATCAAAGAAGCCAACTCTACCCAGTCACTGAAATCCCCACCCCCTATATACGCTTAAAAAGTTTTTTTTTTTTAAATAAATAAATAAACAAGAACAAAAACAAATTTTAGCTTATATTGGTGTTCCTATGTTCTCTCCTACGAGGGCAACCTGCTTGTCTACTTAATTGTTCGCACAAGACGAAAATGTTGAGAGAACTTCTGCAACCACAAAAGAGTACGAGAAGGAGACGTGAAGCAAAATCAAGTACTTACCGCTTCAACCGACTCTCTTTGTTTTTCCTCCACCCCAAAAGAACAAAAGAAAACGAACAAAAAAGGACTTAAAAAGACACGATGGATCTCGATTCTGAACGGGGGATGTCACGCACCCCAAGTTACACAATCCTTTCTCATCAAATCAGAGCAAAACATAAGAAGAATCATTTCCTAATGGACTTTGGTGCCATTTGATAGTAAACTGATTTGCTCGGTTGCACTAACATTGTCTTAAAAAATAAAATCAGAAAATAAATCAATTACAGGGAAATAAAGCGGTGAATGTGTTTCTACAGATTTGAGAGTACAAGCCTGATGAATAGAATAGGGTCCAGGATTACAATACGTCATCTTGTTGAGTGTATAATAAGCCATCGTCAACAGGCAACGAGGGTGGGGTTCCGGGAGGAATGCAAGCCGCACCATTCTCACCAGCACATATGCACAAAGCCTCTGCATCTCTGAGGATCGAATCCAGGTCAATGTGACCACTCAGCTCGTTGATGAATTTCAAGAGCGTGTCAAAGTCCATCTGCTCCCCCATTATCCTATTACGATATCGCTTCAAGATTGCAACACATACGTACAGGTGGAGGTGCTCAGACAAATAATGCGTCCACAATACCTCCCATAAACGCATTGTTTTCTCGTATTCAAACTCCCTAGAAAAAGTGACAATATCATACCAGCCAAAACTGGAATAAGAATATTATACCTCCCATAAATGCATTTCAGGTGATTGTTATAGGCTACATGTCCAAATTTTTTCTTAAAGTGGAATAAGAGTACAGTTCAAAGGTACGTTGTGCAGTAACTTAGGCATCAATGATACTCATGGAAAAATGAATTATGGCATGCCTAAAGTTCGAAACATGTTACTTCCAAACTTGTAAAAAGAATAAGAGAATGAAAAGAGAGGGATTTAAGAATACAAATAATAATAATAATAATAATAATAATAATAATAATAATAAAAACTAAATAAGTTGGTCAATGAGTTATTTCGTCCCAACACAATAACTCTGTTTAGTTGTGAAGATATCAAGGAGAAAAGAGAACTGCATTATCATTAAAAAAACAAAACTGCTCCACAAAATTTTCTTTGTTGCCCGTGTTTTTCCACCTTCCAACGTGATACGTCAAAGAGCTTCCTCTGTGCATGCGTATGGGGTGTGGGTGTGTCTGTGTTCTCTGTCTATATGGTTGCCAACATATTCCATATTTACTTGAGGTTTTTAGTACAAATCACAATTGGAGGATAACATTGATTGTTCAAAGCAAATTCTCTTTCATAGGAGAAGAGGAAGGATGCAACCCAAACCATATGTTCAATTTCATCAAGCTCATCAATGTCAATATAAAGGATTAACAAAAACAAAAGAGCTGAAATCTTAAAACAGCTAACAAATAAATTAAAGAGCTGACCTTTTTAATTGTATTAGAATCCAGCGAAAACAAAAGAAATAATTAAGGCAGTCGTTCTGCTCAAAATAGTTGTGCAATGGGCTGTCTAACAACTCCACCAACTGCAACAAAAATAGTGATAATTCATTAGAACTGGTCTAGTTTGTTTTTACAAACCATTTCAACTCATCATTAAAAATTTTCCAAACAAAAAAAAAAAAAATCAACTTTTTCAAATCCCAAAACAAAAATTATATTTTAACAATATTTTATTCAACTTTCATCTCCTCTGTATAACCAAACGAAGCCTTATTGATAAACTTTCATCTCATATCATCTCATCTCAGAACCAACTGTTCTACTACTTTTTTTTTATAGGTAAACCAACTGTTCTACTATTTTTTTTATAGGTAAACCAACTGTTCTCATTCAAATTTTTTATAAGAGATTTTATTACCAAGAATAAACACAGCCCAAGTACACAGGAAGTATACAAAGGAAATACCTGCTGCAATCTAGAAGCAAGAAAAAGACAAAAACATACAGTAAAATATCATCAGCCCTTACAACAATCCTAGCACAAACACAAAGTAGAAAAGAAAAAATTCCAAAGTTCTCCGAGAGAACGCTCTGTCTTCAAAACATCTCCCATTCTTTTCCAGCCAAATACACCACATTAAACACAAATGAATCATATTCAAACATCTTCAAACATAGTATTGAAATTTGATTCCAAATGTACATGTATATTGACAGATTGTTTTTCCTTTTTACAGGAATGCACATTCACATATTGTTATGTCATTTCGTTTTCAATGACCACATGAATAACGATTCAAAATAACTAGAATGATGCTTTACAGAATAATATATGAGCACGCATTTACTGATTAACAGAAAAGAGTTACATCTTATCCCAGTTTTAGGTAATTATTGTCCAAGTAAACAAGGATTCCATTTATTAAGTTGATAATATTGAACAGACTCACTTCAGTAGGTGATCCTCAATGCCGTATTATACCAAACATAATATCAACATAATTTTCAATTAAGGATGTGATTGTGCATGTATAAGTGAAATGTCATAAATTCCAAATAATGGTTTTCCATCTTCAATTTAGAAAACGTTGTTCACCTTAAAAGTTGCTGTTGCGGAAAAGAGAGATAGCACATAAAATCAAGGAAATGGTTTTGAAGAGACTCAAAAAAAAGACAGAGAAGTCGAGCGTTATGGGTTTTAAATTTTATTTTTATTTTTTTATAAGTAAAAATTTTATTCATCAAATGCAATAAGTGAAACCCATGTACACAGGATGTATACAAAAGAAACACCTAAATACATTCTAATACTAGGAAAACGAGGACAAAAACTCATGGACAGCGCCTCCATTAAGTACAAATGTATTTAGGTATATTTGTTTTCAGCAATGTTTTGAGCTTAAAAATGTATGTATTTTTATAAATTTGGAATTTTTAAAAAATAGAAAAATCCTAAATGCATGTGTTTTTTAAGATTTTGAGGAAAATATGGTTTTTTCAAAAATTGTGTTATGAGAGTTATTTCTGGTTTTTGTAGGTTATATGGCCAGTGAGAGCGAATTTTCAAATTTTTGAGGGAGCCTTAGAGGAAATTTCTAAATTTTTTTAAGGAGGGAGGGGGAAAGATATTTTTAATTCATAACTTGTCACTGGCATCAATACTACCATTGATGCCTCGTTTAGGTCAATGGCAGTGACAAATTATAAATTACAAATAATGATTTTTTCTTCAACTAAGAACAAGACATTTTCCAGTTGCAATTATAGTCATGGAGAGCAGAGAATGAAAAGATTGAGAGATGGGTTGAATGGAGAAAACTAACGTCATTATTTAAAAGAAATTACATCTTTTTGGAATCAAAATTTTGAGTTAAAAATATCAAATATTAGAAAAAAGAGAAAGATTTGAGATAAATTTAGAGTTTTAGCAAACATTCATATAGTTTTTAGATTTTTTTGGGGAGACTATGGTCCTATTTTTTAGGTTGATGGGCTGTTTTAAATTATTTTGGGCCAAAAAGTTTTTAGACCTTTTTTTGTGGTTTTGCTAGATTTTGTGGGGGGGGGGGGGGGGGGGGGTGGTTATTCAAATTCTCGGAGGGAGGATAAAAATTCTTTTTGAAATTTTTTAGAGGAAAGGGCAATAGGTATGGGTTTTTATTAGATATTTGGAGGTAAATGATTATTTCTAGGGGGAGAGGGGTTTAAAGTTTTTTTTTTTTTTTTGGAGAGGCAGGGGGATGTCCCAGCCTAGCAACCCTACCTCCTCCCCAGTGAGTCATAAAAGGCAATTAAAAACCACATAATTTACGAATGACAGCCAACTCAGCCCAATTCAGTCTGCTAGTTGCTGTACTACAATCCTTTATTCTCAAAAACACTGGAAGTTGAAGACCCATTGGCTTTCTTGCTTTGTTTCTTTTATCAGTTTTTTTTTTTTTTTTTTATTATGACAAGTCACTAAACAACATCCTCAAAGTCACTTGGCATGACAAAAAAACCACTGCGACTAGAGTGAAATTTTATACTATCAAGTTTCATGCAAGCATCAGCTGTTCCACCATCATGAGTTGCAATAAACAAGCTCCAAATAGGAGAGAAAATAAAAAACAAACATTTAATGGAACAGATAAATAAATAATGCCAACTCCAAATAAGTCCAACTGTTCAAAAGCAAAACATCAGCTTAAAACAATCTTATTCTCATTTGGCCAGGGAAGCGAAAACAAGTTGAAACATAAATAAAAAAATATGTTTATATTTGACATTGCTACTTGCACAGCAATCTGAATTAACTGATTTTTTTTGCCCGAGAGAGAGAGAGAGTACCTTGGATAATGCAAAAAGTTGAGAGTGCATGCCGTTTTGGTCACGATTGAAATTGGGTCCAAGGCGTTCCATCAGTGCAACAAAACACCAAAATGATTCTGACTCATCCTCCATTACAAACAATACTGGGGACAGGAGATCACTCATACCCTGTACAGCACAAAAATTTATGATGTGCAACCATAATGTCCATCTTGGAGATTGGGCCCAAAAAGTGTTCTACTTCTGAAGGCAGTTTGGGAATTAGAAGATTGATTACATTCAATATAGCCTTTTCTGGGGAAATGGCTTTGGTGCTATGCCAATGAAAGAGATAGTATATGGAGAGTAGTGCTAGATATGAAGTATGGTAGTTTGTGGGTAGCTAGAGCTCTAGTGAGGTGAATGAGAGTTATGCATTCAGGTTATGGAAGAACATCCATACTCCCAGGAACCTGCGAGATGAGGCAAGTGATGGACCCAAGTTAAAGTTCTAGTATGATATATGGTGCAAAAGATCAGCACCTTAAAAGAGCTTTCCCAAACCTATTAAATATATCCACGGCCAAGGAAGCATCGATGGTAAACAATTATTTGTGTTAAATGGCTATTCCCGTTGAGAAAGGGAATTTATTTGTGTTAGACTGGGAGGTGAACCATTTTACCTCTTTTATGCTTGGCTGTATTCTTTTAGATTAAGACAAGGTGATGAAGACAAGATGTGTTTAAAGTTAATCATTCTACAAGGCACTAATCCCCCACGTCAACATCACTTTTCCATGAAAGACCATTTGGAGTGGTGCTTGCTCAAGAGCGGCTTTCTTTGTATGGATGACCACACTAGGGAAGATTCTAACCTTGGATAACCTATGGAAGAAACATGTAATCTTGATCGAGTGATGTTGTACGTGCAAGTAGAATGAGGAATCAGTAGATCTTTTAGTCCACTGTGGGTAGTTAGCTCGTTATGGCGAGCTTTTCTTACTCCTTTTGGGTTAAGTTGGGTGATTCCTAGACAGGTAGTTGATTTGTCAGCATGCTGGAAAGGCTAGTTTGATAATCATCACGGTGAACTTATGGAAAATGATCCTGAATTTTCTGATGTGCATTTGGAGGGGAAAAAGAGTCCAAATTTTTAGAGATAGTACACGTTTCTGGAAAAGACCTCAGGGCTTTCTTTTTCAGTTCTCTTTAACATTGGACAGAAGCCCACTGATGTCTTTCTATCTTTAGCTTCCATGATTTTGTTCATCTCTTTTCTTTCCCTCATTAAGTGTATGATGTATACTTCTTTTTTTGATAGGTAAGATAAAGTTTTATTGAATCAAGTAAATAGGCATAGCCCAAGTAGACAGGAAGTAAAAGGAGATAAGTGTATGATGTATACTGTCTACCTCGATAATGCCTTTGTATCATTTTCTCGACGATCTTACTTATCAAAAATAGATTAAAGACTTTTCACTATGGTATTCATTTCCATTGCATTTGGGATGTTTCAATACAACTTAGCCAACCAAAACAATCATTGAAGGAACTACACAAAATTAATATCAAACAAAAAAAGTTTCTTCTTCGATACTTTATTTCTTTGGGCATCCTCTTGTGAACTTAATGGAGCTTGCTTCAATGATTTTCTTGTTTCTCTTTCTAGCTCCTTTTTATGTAACTAGGTGTATGCTGTTTGTATACCTCCTGTGTACTTGGGCTATGCCTATTACTAATGTTAATAAATTGTTGCCTCATAAAAAAAAATATCAAACAAAAAAAAGTTCTGGCAAAATTCACTTTTCACAATAAAAATTACCTGACAGTAACCAAGATCGAAGTTATAGAATGAGTATGTTAGCAGAATATCACGTAACAGATTCACATTTGCATTATCTTCCCCGTCATAGAAGGAGAGCGATCTGTCAGTCCTTACCTTTAAAACAGATAAAAAACAGTAACTTAAAAATTCTGTCCTTACATGTTTGAACTCGATTTGTAAGTTCAGAAAAACCGTGCTAGTTTAGGCCTACCACATCTTTTTCAATAAGGCCTTTTCTCTCCCTAAATTTTGTAAATCTTTTTGCCTGTTCCGAGGAGATACTCTGCACGGGAAGATATGGATACATATAAGGCCATAAATAAATCATAATCAGGAGAAAGAAGAGAACTTTCCAAAAAAATCGCAGGAACTTGATTTAAAAAGAGGCGAAAGATTTTTCCATCCATATCTTTTTTATGGATATAAAAAAAGAAATTAGCATTTTTTTAAAATAAATGTATTAAATATAGGTTTTACTAACTTTCTTCCACACCCTTAAAAAATAATTTTCCTGTTTGCAGTCTTAGCTTTGTTGCTAACCTGGATGCATTTTATAGACAATCTTGCAAAGGAATGGCGAAAAAGGACTAGAAACAAAATTCAATGGAATAGGAATTGAAAATAGGAAACATAATTACATTTGTGCTTGAGTGAGCGTGCACATGGAAACATGCATGTACATGAAAATAAATCCAAGACAGCAAGGAGGGCAAGAAGAACAGGAGGCTATATTCATTACACACCTGCCACTGCCTCTTTATGGTCTCATACTCTGACTTTTTAATCGACCTAAGATATTGCCTCTCGGCATATGTTGAATCATAGAGATGGTATCCCAACACGAACGCCCATGCCTATATTCATTTTGAGATTTCAAAGAACACGCTGCATATTCAGTTAAGAAAAATCACTTGCCTTAATATTATGTACATACCTCTTTCCGCAATCCATGTTCGAGTCCCCCATAAAATATTCTCTTCCTTAAAGCTTTTGAATCCATGACTCTCCCTTCAGAATCCAAGAAGGTGAACCACTGCAACAACAAGTAGAACTTCAATAATGCAATATGATTGCACTCCATATGTCTAGAATTACTTTTTTTCAAAAGAACAGAAATGAGATAGAAAGCTACTCTTCAGTTTAGCGATGGAGCAAATGTAAAATGTAATAAAGAAGATAAATTGTTTTAGAGATACAAATTCAAATTTTATGAAATGACAGACATCTGCTTGGTAGAAGTACATTGAAATTTTCAATAGAACTTATCCTCAACAACCAGCTCTTACCTCTTCAGGCCCCAAAGGTGGCTGCCGTGGTTTTCCCCAAACTAGTGTCAATTTATCAACCTGCCAGAAAATATTTTGATTTGAGATGCCAAGAAGGAAAGAATTTTGTGTCATCAGGTTAAAAATTGCATCTTAAAATTTCGTTTAAACTCCTAAATCTTAACAAGAAAAGTGTACCAAAATTAACTACTTAGCAATCATAGGTCCTCTCGCACCCCCCCCCCATTATGCACTTTGTAACAATGTGTGGCATGAAGTGAGACAAGTCAAGGATCCAAGCAGAGGCACTCATGGTACAAATATAAATGGTAGTTGTTTTCTGTAGGTAAAATGATAGTGAATTATTATTATTATTATTATTTTTTGATTGGTATTATTATTATTTTTATAAGTAAAATAATAGTGGACTATAACCCTTGATAAATTTCTTCCCAATCTCTGGTATCAGTTGGCTTACTTTTACTTTATGCACACAGAAGTATTGGATGGCAAGAGCAAAAACTACATTCAAACAAGTTGGCAAGGTCCTGCATCAGAAACAGCATAGAGGCACAACACACACTATAGTTCAACTCAACCTCTAGCATTTAATAAGGGAGTCCATATGCCTAAATAGGTGTTACCATTTCAATGTCCTTGATCTTCATGATTTTCTTGTTTCCATTCTTCTTCCTAAATAGATGTTACTTCTTGTATACCCTCTTGTGTACTTGGGCTATGCCTATTCTTATTGATCCAATCATTTACTTGTAAAAAAAAAGGGAGTCCCTATATGCTATTCCACTAAGGTGAGAAGGAAATTCAGAAACTCATTAAGAATACCACATTTTCATACAAGGAAAGAAAACCAAGGAAAGTGTAAGTAGTTAACAAATCAACAATGGAAACAACCTTTTGTCAATTGAACTCCAAATAGATTTTAAACATCTCCTAACCACCATCCTTCATCAGGGCAGCAGAGGTAATTACCAGCCAATATGATTATTTATTTTACAAAACACAAACAGACACTAGTAGCAACAAGTGTATCTTTTAGTGAAAGCTAGGGTGCAGGAAGTATTCAACTTAACCAATATTCAGCACTGGGTTTGGAATTTGTGAGCATATTAAAGTTACAAGAACACGCAAACGTGTTTACACATTGTAACCCATTAGAAATACATCCAAGTACGGTAATGAATGCAACTGTTGCAAGCATAACTAATGCTTGTCACTTCAACCAGTAAAACTCCCATCCTCATTGGATATTCCAACTTGATGGATAAAGAATCAAGGTTGATAATCACTCTAATAACTAATTTTCATATGTGATACAGCACTCTTAAGTAGTGAAGAGAGTGAGCCCAGGAAAACAATTGTGCAAATAAATAACCAGGTCATACCATGTGTCATCCAACAAAATTTAGACCACAAACAACCACAACATAACAAAAAACTTACAGAGCAAATGTTTGCTATGAAACAATCTACAAGTCCTTGTGAACTAATTACCATAACCAAACTAAAAGAACCCCAGAAATTAAAAATTAACAGAAGGGTTCCTTTCAATACCTCCTTACAATTGATTAGCTCAAAAGTTCCCAAATTGGTGGCAGCTTCTTCAACAAGATTGTGTTTCATATAAGAAATTTTCTGTTTAACAGGTATAGATGTCTCCATTAGACACTCCTGGAATAGAGTTTCAAATTCCTCCAACTAATATATTATGAGCCTTAAGTGAAACCAAGAGAATAAAGCTCTGATCTGAACCATATATTCATTCACAAGAAAAATTCGCAAAGCTTAGGAGATAGACTTTATCAACATTTAACGAGTATATGCTCTGACAGATAATCCAATTGTATTCATCCAAAGGCTCAACTTTCATGGCACCAATTTTCCTGAAATTGCTAGTCCTGTTTACTAAAAAAAAATCTTGAAATCACCATTTTGTTTTAATTAGAAGATGCAAAGAAAACAAAAAGATACCTCCAAAGGATCTGATGCAATGGGGATGGTATCAGGAACTTTTTCAGCAATATTGGATGCCTTCTGAGCAGAATCAAGGGGAGAATGGTTATGGCTTCTCCTCTCAATCGCACCAAACCCATTACCATGACTTTCACGGAAGAGTTGTGAAGTTGTTTCACGGGCAAATTTGGTCACAAGAGAGAACTTTTCCAAGACTTGAATTGAGAGATCTCGAGCAGGATCATGACCCTTTTGCCTTCGCTTAACATTGTATTGAGAAACACTGGAAGTTTCGCTATGAACCCCAGCATCAGTTCTCTCCTGGTTATCATTTAAAGGGGCCTCACCAACTGAAACGGACATAGATGGCTCGCTAACAACAGAAACAGCCCTAGGCAGCTCCAAAGAAGACAAAGTTTTCTGTGTAAAAGCAATAAGCATGATAAAATGTATCCGGTTTCCATTGGACAGTCTAATTACATATTCAAAACATCAAGAAAAAGCCACACAAAGATTTAAAAAATATAGGTCAATTAAGGGAATAAGAGCATAAGGCCAACTTTCAAACTTCATATATTTTGTGCCGTTGAACATATATGTTCATGGCAAATGAGAGAGCAAAGCAAGGGAATGCATGTTTGCTAATCCTCCACTTGATCTAAAGCAAGATACATATAGCAAGAAACAGAGACTTATTTTCTTATGGTAAAACTAAGACAGAATCTATTATCCTCATGTGCTGGCATCATTGGCAGAGAAGAATATTATGAATTTATGAATCAACCAACCAAAAAATTAAATCAGTAAAATGAGCACCTGGAGAGGATTTTGAAAATCGTTCACTATAAATACATTTGCATCCTCTGCAGACCTGGGCATCAACAAAAAAAGAAACTTAGAACAATGGTAGAATGTACTAATATTTTTTTTATAAGTATAACTTGATATGTATGTTTTCACAGCGCTTAGCTTGTAATTAGGTTCATCTCCTGTATACTTCCTGTGTACTTGGGCATTGCCTAATTATGTGGATTAATAAATTCTTCTAACTTATAATAATAATAATAATAAAAAATTGATATGTATGTACTAAAGCACCACAAGCAAATGGACATGATAATCGATGAAATTATGATCATAAATTATGTTTACCTCCGATTAATGATTTTCTGTTCTTAGTACATAGCTTGGTCACTGCAGTAACGTTCTTCTGTTTTGGTAATTCCATAGCATATTGATAAAAATCCCTCATCAATGTGAATATCTTTTTCATCCTCATTTTCATTCTTAAAGGCAATGAAGATATAAAACTAGAAACTTCTTCATACATTCCATTACCGACCAGCATTTTGGACAAGATTGGTTCCACAGTTTTATTCTTGACAAAAAAGGAAAAAAAGAAGCAAACATATGTAACAATAACCAACCTCACAATAAAAACATGTTGCTTTATACTACCGAGAAACTCTTTGACTCCTCCATTGTAGAAATAAAGAGGAGGATAAGCAAGTCCTGCAGAAGACTTCCATTCACAAATTATAGACATACGTGGCAATGAATCAATTCGGTCATGCAGCATAGAAGATCATAGAAGCTTCAAATTACAAAAGGATAAAATGATACGGGAACTCATGATAGAAAAAACTAGAACTGCTAAAAAAAGTATTATAAAAATATGGAAAATTCACCAGTAGATAAATTCTAGATTCACTTAATTGCAAATGCAGTTTTAGACTGATGACTCAAATCTAGAGAACCTAGGTTACTTCGAAAATTGGACATGGACACAGCCTATGACCACGTCAACTGAAAATTCTTTATTTACTTGTAAGATGTGGCTTTGGAGAGAGATGGTGTAATTGGGTAGAGTTTTACATCTCTACAGTTCGCTTCTCTATCTTGCACCAGTGGGTTTCTTTAATTCCTCCTGTGATTTGAGATAGGGGGACCCGCTCTCTCCACTACTGTTTAAATTCATAATGGAAGTTCTCACCACAATGATTGTGGGCCTTGTGGAAGGTGATTTTCTCTATGGTTTCCGGGTGGGGAATGGTGATTATGGCTCAATCGATATTTCTCACTTGCTTTTTTGCGGACGATACTCTCATCTTTTGTGGAGCAAATCTTAGGCATATACAATCTTTGAGGGCTCTATTTCTTTGTTTTGAAGCTGTCTCGGAGTTGAGAATTAATCTCTCAAAGTCTGAATTGGTGCCAGAGAGGGCTGTCCCCCAAGCGGTGAATCTAGCCTCTTTCTTGGGATGTAAGGTTATCTTCTCTACCCTTGAAGTATCTTGGCTTACCACTGGGTGCGTCCTTTAAGTCAAAGAGGATTTGGAATGTTGTGGCTGAAAAGGTGAAGCGCAGATAGGCTCACTCTGATTAAAAATACTCTTTCTAACCTACCCACCTATTTCCTAATTCCTATCTTTGTTCCTGCTCCCCACAAAGGTTGCCAACCGTATTGAGAAGTTACAATGTGACTTCTTGTGGAGTGGGATGGGGGAAGAGTTCAAGTTTCATCTACTAAATTGCTCAATTGTTTGTACTCCATTTTCTAGGGGTGAATTGGGGATTCGTAATTTGATGAAGTTGAACCAAGCTTTGTTAGGTAAAAGGTTGTGGCGGTACCAACACGAAAGGGGGCCCCTATGAAATTCTATACTAGATTCAAAGTTTGGAGAGGCTTGGGGAGGATGGTGTTCAAATGAGGTACAGGGTCCATATGGGGTGGGTTTGTGGAAATACATTAGAAGCGGTTGGAAGATCTTCTAGAGATATGCACATAATGTGGTGGGCGACAGTTCTCGTGTCAAATTTTGATACGACAAATGGTGTGGTGAACAAAGCCTCCAAGACACCTTCCCTGCTATTTTTGAGATCACACGAGTGAAAGACGCAACGATAGCTGACCTGTTGGTCTTCTCTAGTGGCTCCCCTCAATGGAATAGAGATTTCATTAGGGCAACCTAAAATTGAGAGTTGGAGGCTATCATAGAGTTCTATGCGGTGGTACTATATTCCATAAGCAAGACCGAGGGTACCATAAATAAGATGAATTGGAGTCACTCCAAGAAAGGTAGATTCATTGTCAGATCGTTTCACTAAGTTTTAACGAGTTCTGAAATGACCACATTCCCATGGAAGAGTATATGGCAGAAGAAACCTAATTCCAAAGTAGTTATTTATTTATTTATTTGGAAAACATCCTTGGATAAGATTCTTACCACAAATAATTTGAGGAAACATCGGGTAATGGTGTTGGACTAGTGTTGCATGTGTAAGAAGAATGGGGAATCAATTGATCATATGCTTTTATATTGCGAGGTGGCCACGATCATGTGGGATGGTTTTTTTTTTTTTTTTCGGGAATTGGATTATCTCATGAGTCATGCCTCTTAGCCTGATGGATTTCCTAGCATGCTGGAAAGGCTTCCAAGATAATCCACAAGTGGCAGCAATCTGGAGAATGGTTCCTATATGCATGTGTTGGTGTATTTGGTGAGAGAAAAATGATAGAAGCTTCAAGGACCGCAAGAGAACGATGGACGAGCTTAGAGTTTTCTTTTTTAAAACATTGTTCTTAAGGGCAGGGACCATTGTTTTTAATGGGCTAAATCTACATGATTTTCTACTTTCAGTTGTAAACCTTAGTTAGGTAATTCTCATGTATACTTCCTGTGTACTTGGGCTTTGCCTCATTTTATGAATACAACTCCTTAATTACCTAAAAATAAAAAAATACCCAATTTAATTATCTAAATAGAGTACAAAGAAATGGATCAATTAAATGCTTCATTGGCTACATTAAACAACCTAATGCGTATGTTTTTAAAGATAAAGATATGTAAAATTCATTAGGATATTTTGCTACTTTCTTAACAACATATGTCACACCTCTGTTTGTAATGAGGATAAAAATGTTCATATGGTGCACTGTATGTGAGACAAGGGACCAACCAAACAAGAAAAGACGCAAACATCAAGATTTCAAACATGAAACTATGTACTTGCAAACTATTTGATGCATTTATGTCGTACAAGTTCCTTAAGGAGTATCTGCCTGGAAATAGCACAATAATAAGTGTAAAATAACATCCGTTCAGGATTACACAGTCCTCCTCCTCTATAAAAACCAGACCATTCATTTGGCAATCCAAGAGGAACCTAACTAGAATACATCATATTGCCACTACCAATCCATAATATTTCTATGTTTGATAAGAAACAATACTTATTTTCGTTAAAAGGTGAGCCACCAAGTACATTGGAAGTATACATAAGAGAAGGTCTATCCAAGAAGTCTAGTATGATCACAACCAATAATGCTTGTATGTCTAACATAAATGACGGAACTTCAAAAACGTTGTAGCCAGCATCGTAAATATTTTACCCCTACAAAATAATGCCTGACTGTTTTACCTGAAGACAAAACAACGATAATGTACTGCCACCCAAGCGCTGGTGTGTGCCTCCGAATGGACCGCACCTCCGTAAAAGGCACTGCTCTTATGGTATAAAGATTCCTATCTACACAACAACCCACACAGCAATAAATTCAGCAATTATATCACTCTCACAGAAAGTAATTTTTAAATTAGATACCCAAAGCCAACAACCTTTCTCGGACAGCTTTGCATTCGAGCTTTGGCCTTTGTATGGAATCCACGTCTATCAATTACACACACACACAGACAAAAGATATTAAAAAAAAAAAAAAACATGAACAAACCCAGGCATATAACAAAAAAAACATCAAACTAGTAGAAATTACCATAAAGAGAGTAGAGCCTTGCTTAATCAACTTTAATCGCCCACTGATCCTCTCGGAAGCGAACTGCGTCGGATGAATTGTCACATTATCCTTCATATAGACAGTCTCCGCACCGTCGGGCTCGCTGGACGAGTTCTGTGTACGACTATCGCTTCCCATCATACTTGCCGACCCCTAAAACCGAGTTTCACAAACAAAAACCTCAATCAAACTCACAGATTATTCATTAATTTCCATTCGATCAATCTGCTAACGTTCGGGAACCAGTTCTTGCAAAAACTGAAATAGGAATCCCGAATTAAATTTGATTTCGATTTAAACCAAATCTTGCAAAAAATAATCGATGTGTTTGGGTGGCAGATCGGATACGGATGGAAAACGCTTACTTGGAGCTGTGACGCGGCGTAATCGGCGTCGTCAGACAAATCGTGTAGGTCAGTTTCTTGCATGACTCGGGATTGAGCGGAAGAGAGAGACAGAAAGGCTTTTTCTTCGTTAGGAAGGCAGGGGGGCAACTGGTTTGGGAGGGAGAAAAAGATGAGAGAGAGTGGGGGGTGCAATGGTGGGACCGAGTAGGAAAGATGTGTAGGGCCAGTTTTTATTACTGCCCGTTAGCGTCCAGGGCTAATCCAACGGCTGCTACTACTCTTCAAAACCCGAGCAGAAAGAAATTAATCTTGGCCGTTAATTCTCTTTTCCCAAACCCCGCTTTACGTCACTGCATTTGTAACCGTACGATGAAACTCTTGGTTCGATCGCTATTTCCCAACTTTACGAGATAGGAAAATCTAATTGCGATTGATTTTACGTATTAACATGCGCATCTATATTTATCTAGTAGTGTTCATCCTAGTTTCGGATCGGGTATGTGGGTATACTCGGCCCGAAATATGGATTCAAAATCTAGACTGAGTTTCGGCCCAGTTATAGTCGGGTTATGATCCGGTCCGAAATTCGAATTAATCCAGATTTTTACAACCCGAAAATCTGGATTCCGGATAGAATCCCGGTTTTTTTTTTTTTAACTAAAATCATTCTGTTACTAATTTTTTTTATTTTGAAAAAATATTTATCAAAATTCCAATATTTATTGCAATCTTTTCAAGAAATATTGTTGTAATGCAAAACTTTTTTGTTACATAAAAGCTTATATTTTTTATATCGTTGTCCATGATGATAAAAATATCAACAAAAATATCAACTAATTATAATTAACATATACATATCAACTAATGCTATAAACAACTAATTAACCTAAAAAGAAAAAAAATCCACTACATATTACATTATTTGAATTGATTTGCCTAGAACATTACAAAACACATACATTACTTTAATTAAATAAATAGAGAAATTACACCATTGGCACCAATACCTAAAGATTAGCATCACAAGCACTTAGAAAGGCAAAAATTTATCAGCAGCCATTAAATTTGCATCCATCCTGGTATCTTGATTATAAAGAGACCCTATTTGTGTATCCAGAATTGCTAGTTGGGACTTTGCCCAAGGTGGATTGTACCTGCCTTCAACCCACAGAACTTCTCCAGTATCTTTGTGGTTAAAATCTGGATATTTTGGGTTTTTCTGTCAACAAAAGAAAATCTCAATAATATGCTTTGGAAGCAAACATGAACAAGAAATTAGTTCAATGATGCTAAAATTTCAGGTCCACATAGAATACGTCCAGGAATTTTCCAATATTGTTATTTAGTAGAATGAACTATGTCATTATAATATGGTTCAAAGAATTATATTTAACATAACATTTGAATCAAGTTTCATAATTGCTGAAGAATTATCAAGCCAGTACATAGCCGAAAAAATATATATCCACACTTTTCAAGTCAAGAAAAACAACCTATTGTTTATGTTGTTTATTGATCCATTATGCTTTCTATCTTATAATATTCACCCATTGTATTTTCTCATTATAAAAACACCTGTTGTATTTTTCATTTGGCCGTGTAAATTTTGTGCAGATTACATCAAAGCATATCTATTATTCTCCTCATTACATCCTAGGGTATAAGCACATGAACATGTATAAAAGATCCAATCTCCTAATAGAGAAAATTTAAATGGATTTAAATTTAGTACCTTGTCTGCCATCACAGAATTAGATTTATGATCATTCAAAGGGAAAGATGAGAGGCTCCTTTCAACAAAATTCAGGTGCTGAACAACTACTTGCAAAAGAGCTAAAACTATCATTCTCAAGAAAGCTATATGATTTGAACTCCAATTAGCACTGAGCCACTGACAGTATTCATACATAGATGAGTTAGTTTCTTACATACCCAAGCCAATCATGTCTAACAGAGTGACCTTGAGTTGCTGGTCAGCATGCATTCTAGATAAGTAATGGACTCATTTCCCAGTTTCATATTATACTCCTCCATTTCTCAATTGAAAATTTGGAAACTTCTCTCTCTCTTTGTTCTTGTGTCCCAAACTATTAAAGTTTGAAAATTGCCACACGAAACCCTTAAAGTGGAATTCCCAAAAACCAAAATATACCAAGCAACGTATGGTTCATATATAACTCACACCCATAAAACATAGAATACACAAAAGTCCCCAGCCAACACCCATTTTGAGCACTCGACATTCAACTAATTTCCACCACTTAAGAACCAAACTGTATTATGAAACCCAAAAGTCAATTTACAGTGCCAAATTTAAAAAAATTTACAACAAAAAATGGCTACAAAACAATTTAATCATGTCCATAAAGAGAAGAGGATGGATGATAAGGTTTTACCAAGAAGTGAGGGAGGAGGACTTCTTGACAGCGATTTCGAGTGAAAGAGAGGCCTGAGCAGAGAGTGCTATGGGTCTCTGTCAGGACTCTGCCGGCGTGAGGAACCCATTTGAAGAGAGCTATCTCGTCGGTCTCCTACGGACTGCATTTGAAAGAGATACAGAGATTGAAGAGCGCTACCTCGTCGTCTTCTACAGACTGCGGACTCCATTTGAAAGAGATACAGAGATCGAAAACTATGGACTGCAGAATCGTAGGATTTTTTTAGAGGGAGAATAATGAGCAGAGTGCTAAGAGAGAGAGAGAGAGAGAGAGAGAGAGAGAGAGAGAGAGGGCACAAACCCTAATACTAAGAGAAGATGGAGACAGCACAAACTTCATCTGGGGTTTTTTTTGCAACATATATATACCCAGGTACCAGATTGTAAATCTGGAACCCGGTTTACTTACCCGCAACCGGACCGTATAGGTCTGGATATTATAATCCGAGTTTCGGCCCGAAACCCATAACCGGAACCCGGTTATCCAGGTTCCGGACTGGGCCGGAAAAAAATCCGGCCCGGATGAACAGTCTTAATTCATCATAGAGTTAGATTTTAATAAAAATAATATTAATTTAAATTTTAAATATAAAAATAAGAATAATATTGATATGTAAATCGGCACGTGAATTTATTTGTGTATAGTAAAATTTAAATAAAATATTATTTTTTTATGGTTAGGCTCATAGTAGATTTTAAGGGTCCGTTTGGACCTTTGGTTATAATATAACGGTTATATAAGTGATGAGAAGGATAAAGATATTTTGTAAATAATAATAAAATAGTTTAAGTTGAGATTTTTATAAAGTTTAAGAATAGAAAAGATAAAAAGTTAAATAAAAAAATTATAGAATTAAAAAAATGTTAGAATATAATTTTTTAATATTATATTTATTTTAAAAATTATTTAAAAAATTAAAAAAGTTGAATTATTTTTTATATTTTGTTTGAAAGTTTGTAAAAGTTGTAATGATTAAATTAAAAATTAAAAAATTGAATTTAAAAAATATTTGTATCAAAAAAATGTTTAAATGTTGCGATGAAATGGTCTGCCTAATCTTCCCACCCGATGTAAAAGAAAAAATAAAAAACCTCAATTAAGGGATTTCTTAGAATATGTTTCATCTCATCTCATCTTATCTTATTCATAAATATCACTTAAATATAAATAATTTTTAATTTTAAATATTTTAACTTTTTTATATAATCATTATCTATTCATTACAACTCTCTTAAACTTACAAACAAAATATAAAAACTGATTCGACTTTTTTAAATCATAAAATTAGTATGATATTAAAACATTATAATCTAATAATATTTTAAAATATTTTAAAATATAATTCAAGCCTTAAAGAAAGTAAGCTTGCACGTTGAAAGGCCGCACCCTGAGGCCTCGGGAATCAAGCTCAATCATCCAGTAGGGATGCAAAGTCAAGTATTCAACCAACAAAACGTGTAAATAATGTGATAAGTAGATAATACATTCCTTTCCTAAAAGGTTATCTCATTGGTTGGTTGAGATAGTAAAGAATCAACTTGACAATTAGTTTGTTCTTTATACTCATTACCAAAGTCATGTACTTATAAATATCACTTAATGGTAATGTATAAAATTCATTTAAAAACATAATTTGTTAACACTTTCTTAACTTAGGCATAAGAGATTTATTGGGCATGACGTACCTCTATCTTCTTTGCTTAGTGTGTGAGATACGTCATAAATTTTTATAATATTTTTATTTAATTTTTTATCATTTTCTTTTCTAAAATCTCGTAAAAAAAATCATAATTCACATTCTTTCAATACCATTTATCCACTTATTTCAATCTCATTTTATTGGAAGAGCATCCCTTGAGAAGTAGAAAATCTTTTAGGAGACTTGCCTGGGACTTTGGCCATGGCTTCGGATAAGAATCAGAAACCGCGGGGTGACTAGAAAAGAAGCCGTCGCTGCCATCTCCTACATGGCCTCCGCAGGCTCCTTTTTCCCTTTTCATCTTTTTCCTCTTTGCATGGTTTGTTTGTGTACTACTTTTTGTTGGATATGCTCTGCTTGGGTGTTGGACTTTTTGCTCCTTTACTTAAGTCCCACATGGGTGGGAAGTGAAGGAGGAGCACATTTGCAAGCCTATATAAGGAGGTTTGGGTTTCTTAGTTTAAGTGCACCAGTCAAATGCTTAGCTAGTAACTTCTGACTCTAATTAAATTCCTGTATTGTCCATTTTTGTAAAATGGGAAGATGTGTAAGTTAAAGTTTTATTAGTGGAGAAAGTTTTGTGGGTGTCTTTGGGGTGAGGAGAAAAATTGTGTGATTGTAACTATTTTTCACATAGTGAATTTTCTTCTCTGGGTCTGGTGGTTTTTCTCCTGTTTTGGAGTTTCCACGTAAATTTCTTGTGTTGTTATTATTTCTCTATTTTTTCTTGTTATTCCTGTAAAGGGTAGATCCTAGGGGGTGAATTTGGGAGGTCCAAATTCCCAACAATTGTTATCAGAGCCACTAGGTTCTTTTTGTGGGGTGGAGTTTTGGTGTGGTAGTGTGGATACGTATAGTCTAAGGAGATTTTGACTAGGAGATTGGAAATTTTAAGTGTGTCCATTGTGACCCTCCAATCTTTCCTGGGAACTTACTTAGTGATGTACTATTCATTTCTACGATAAAAATTCATTAAGGCAATGTTAGGAATGAGGTGGAGAAATTGGTTTACACAAGGCATTGAAGAGCAGATCAACCCCTGAAGTCAGTAGTGATACTAGCGACTGGTGAAACGGCTAATACAAGGAGCTGGTTCCGCAAGTGGCTCCAAGTCAGTAAATGTAGATACTGGTATTGATGCTAACGTTGTGTCTCTCTCCATGGAAAAAAGGGACATGTTCGTCCTCATGGCATGCCGTTAATTCCCAAAGTTGCCATGATAGAGGATGTGTTAATGTTAACAGGTCAACAAGTTTGTACATAGGCATTGGTTTGGCATTGATGCAGGGTGTGTGGTGGAAATTCATGTCGATGGCTGATGAACTTCCAGGAAAGCCAAACGTGGAAGTTACACCATAATTTTCAGCAAAGTTGTTTTCGACATGGGCCGAAATGAAATGCTTGGAATTAGTTTATTCTGAGTGAGTATGCTTTTATGGTGAAGCATGATAGTGGAAGCTATGAAGATCTTCATTGAGGTGGAGTTTGGCTGTGGGACCAGTCAAAATCGCAAGGTGGAGATTGTTAGACTTTTTGCTCATTTACTTAAGTCCCACATGGGTGGGAAGTGAAGGCGGGAGCACATTTGCAAGCCTATATAAGGAGGCTTGGGTTTCTTAGTTTAAGTGCACTAGTCAAATGCTTAGCTAGTAATTTTTTACTCTAGTTAAATTCCTGTATTGTCCATTTTTGTAAAATGGGAAGAGGTGTGAGTTAAAGTTTTATTAGTGGGGAAAGCTTTGTGGGTGTCTTTGGAGTGAGGAGAAAAATTGTGTGATTGTAACAATTTTTCACATAGTGAATTTTCTTTTCTGGGTCTGATTGTTTTTCTCCTGTTTTGGAGTTTCCACGTAAATTTCTTGTGTTATTATTATTTCTCTATTTTTTCTTGTTATTCTTGCAAAGGGTAGATCCTAGGGAGATGAATTTGGGAAGTCCAAATTCCCAACATCTGCTTGGTTGCTGAGAAAATGCAATAGCCGTTAGTTATGATGACTTCAAAATTTGTTTGGAGGTGTAGTGTTTGGTTAATCAGAATTGTTTGACCGAACCAAGACTGTGCTTGTACGTGTCTTTTGATGAGGGCACCGAGTTAAAATTTAGATTTGGGATTCAATCTTTGGCTGGCCTTTGTCCTGAGCTGTACGAGCCAGACTCTCATTTGATGTCTAGTCCCACATCAGCAGTTATGGCTCTCCTCATGGTGAGAGTGGAGCCTTGATCAGTCTTTGATCTTTATCCATATTCACATTAAACATGAATTGGATTCCTTGATTTGGATGTGATACGATTGCCCAAAGGTGGATTTGGCACTGGATAAGAAAGTAGGAAGCTGCTGGAATTTTATTTAGTCATATGTTCTTTTACATGATATTCGCTGAAAAGGATATATGCCAGTATCAATAATATTATTACCACGGATTTCGGGCTTTGTTCTGGTTATTTTGTTAGCATTTTTTAATTATATTGGGGGTTAAATCTATTTCTATGGCTCACGTTTGAATGCTTTTTAGTTTTTTTTTTTTTTTTTTTTTCATGAGCGTTATCATCATTATTGGGCTTTTTCTTTAGGGATTTTGTTCTTTTTAATTTTTTTATTCTGTATTTGATGATTGTTTTCATTGTATGTGCTTTTATATCCTGTCAATCTTGGAACAGATCAAGAAAGTAGGTATCGTTTTCTAGACTTGCTTAACCAAGCAAAGTTTTTTCGGCAAAAATGCAGTTGATGCAATTTATCTTGCGTACACCTTTCTCAATTTAATAAATCCAAGTATTTAATCAGTGTGGGGATAATTAAACTTGTTGCATTTGTTACGGGAGCTTGGGACTTGTCATTTGATGTCTATGCCTACGCTGTTGTTTTCATGGCAAACATCTGTACAGCATCTATTGTTCACATCGGTAATATTTTGCAGTCTTATGCTTCTTATGTCTCATTTATGGGGTGGATAGGAATTTCATTTTATTAGTTTAATATATCCTCCATTCTTGCAGGTAAATCCAGTGGCCTGAATACCTTTGGTCTTATGTGGTGCAATGGTTAGATGTTTTAACAAACTTGCGTGATCTTTAGTTAATTTTCTGTGAAAGAAGTAAATCGAAGTCACCTGTACTCAAAATGAAAATCCAGTTACTTGATGACAGTAGGAATAATATGCTGACCAATATTGCTGTTCTTGACATCAATCAGAGGGGACCTACAAGTGACACTAAACTTTCCTCATATATTCTCCTCTGGCTTTTAGGTGTTGTTCATACAAGAACTGTTGTGTGTAGAAGTTTTCAGGTGCATGCCTGACAATAATGCCATGGCTGAAGTTCCCTCATGTTCTTTCGTATTTCTGCTGGTGGATATGATTTGCTTTTCTTTAATTATGTTATTCAACCGGCAAGTGCTTCTTTTCTTAATTTTCTCAAAGTCTTCTATCCTGTCTAATAATGCACCCTGTTAAGTTCTTCAGCTACAAAAGTATTATTATAACAACTAACCACTCAAACAACTACTGACCTGAGAGTTTAATGTAACCAATTGGTTACCAATGACAACAGCACTGCCAGAGTTTGTTACTGGTCCTATCTGCTTCACCACATAGTATTGCACACTACTCCCCCTCCCCCAGCCCCCTAGTACTTATGTATACTTTTGATATCCTCATCTTGAAATGAATAGATATTCTTAGTACAACAATATCGTTCTGTTCTAATATTAATAACGTTCTGTACTTGTAAAAAACAATAACAGCATTCCTTGGAATTTCTCTCTCGGTAAGAACACATCACTATCTTGTCAGATAGCATTTCTTAGTTCCTCCAAATGCCTCTGTCAAGTCTATGAGTCCAAATCATAAATTCAAATTGGTTTTGTGAAGACCTAATTTCTTATATTTTATTCTTTTATATTATGTGTTAGTTCCTTTCACACTTAAATCGGATACCACTGAAGGCTTTATTAACCCCATAGCACTTTAAATGACTGGTCTAATTTCAAAATTGCTGCATTGGAATCTTTTGCAGGCCGTGATGGTTCTTTCCTGTATTATGGCTTTCTCAATAAACTATTCTGTATATTTTTAATACAACTCTCAATTCAGCTCTCACTCAGACAATTTGTGGAAATTTGATGGTACACAGTATCTGTTTCCAATTTCATGGTACCCTGAAAAAAAAAAGAAAAAACAGACATGAAGCTGTTTAAATCTTGATGTGAATATGTTAATATTACCATTATTTTCCTCAAAAATTGGTGGCCTCCATGCAATTGTTTCACCTTCAACATGAATCAAACTTCTCAGATGGTGACAACCCTTATTTGAAGTCTTGTCTGCCTTAAACTAGATTTATTTAGCTGCTTTTTAGTCAATGTAAATTTCTAGACTGTAATTACTACCATGAATATGTAGATAGTTTTTCCAGTCCATATCCTCTTGGCCAGTAAAGGGCATTCGAGGTCATGGGTCCCAACTCCCAATTGCCACAGGCTACTGATCTGTCAGTTGGACCATCTGAACCAATTACTTATTAAACAAGCTTAATATATTCGGCAAACATTAGATCAGATGCGTCTTTAAAGTCATATTTTGGTTACCAGAACTTCCAATAGCTGCATCAAAGTTCATACATTTTTCACCATATTGCAGTGAAAAATACTATATCTCTGCCATAATTTACATGAACATTCTATAGTCTTAGCAAGAGGGAAAACCAAAGGCCTCTGCCCTGCCCTCCCTTGGATGGACAAATCGCCAGCAGGTTGGTTGATATTATCTTGATGCTGTTGGTTCAGTTTATTTTTTAAAAAGCCAGATTGACTCGGTGAAATTGATAGAATTGTTATGTTTGTTTAGTTTATTGAGACATTAGGACTGGCTGCAAACTGAAAATCTGGTTTTGTGCACTAATGGTAATTTGTGAGCATAGTCCTTGGGCATGCAAACTTCTGGTTTGTACCGTATATATAGTCAATTCTCTTCCCTCCAACAGCTCTTCTCTATAGTTTTATTCTTGACCCCTAATTCTGTTGTAGGGTCTTCTTACAATTGGGCTTGGCTGGCTACAGTTTGGCGGGCTTCCTTCTGATTTGCTGAGCATGAAATGCTACTAATCTTATTTTTCTGCAAAGCTCTCGACATTGCCATTCAATCTTATTTTCCCGGCCAATACCTTGGTTTTACTGGATCCTGTTTATAACCCTGTTATAAGCTCCAAGGAAAATAAGCATGTTAAGCTGCTGCATGAGAGCTTTCCTTTTCACTGGAGGTAATACATCCAAGTTTCAAAAATTCTATATACAATCACTTTTGCGTATTCTGTTGTGTACTCTATTGATGTGATTGGTTGTATATTAAAAAAATTGATGCAATCAATCACATCACTAGAGAGTACAGGGAGTACACAAAAGTGACTATATAACATTACTCGCCAAATTTTAATTTAATGATTAAGTTGTGTTTGGTTGTTAAACCAAACTTAACTCATCTCAAACTAATCACTGATGGGACCCACTACTTTTTCAACTTTCTATAAAAGGGTTAAACTTATTTCAACCAATTTCATAGATTTTAATATAAAAAATTAAACTCATCCTAACTTAAAAAAGTTAAATTCATTTCAATAGAACTCACAAAATATTATTATTCAAAAATCAACTTAATTCATCTCAATATGTTCTTGTAAAGCATATTGAAACATATAGAAATTTCCTTTGCAGTATAGGGTGTTCTTGCTTGAAATTACAAGAGGAGAAGGGGCCTTTTATTGTATTCTCCCTTAACAGGGGATTTTCAGATTAGAATGACGTGATATCGATTTCTCTTTCCCCGATGGGATTGAGTCACGTGGTAAAAGTTAAAAAAGTTGGAAGTGACAAAACTTTCAGGGTTTAGTCGGAGATCAAATTATACATGGAAAATCTTTGATGTCACTGAAATTTATAATTCTATTTTCCATTCAGAGATTTTGCCCTTTTTTTTATCGACCTGTTCACCTTAATGTATTGACTTTGTGTCTTTTGGTCCACCGTTCTTAACCCCTGATCTCACGCCTCCAATTTGAAATTACACTGCCTTCCAGGCATATATGTACAACTGCAACACTATGCCACAACGTCTCTGATGAGTTTGCTTTTAGTTAGATCTGGACCTCTGTTGGCACTCTTGCTTCATATTTTACATGTTGGATTCCTTGCTCTCCAAGAGGGTAATATGAAGCGATTGCATCATTTATCAGTAATGTTATATATAATCGTAAAGTATGTAAGTGTCATGCAATCATTTTAAAAAAGAGTGTGGTCTATTATTAAAAAAATTAATTTTATTTTCATGTGAGTATCTTATTTATTCATTTTTATCAAAATGATTATACGACACTTGTACACTTATGATTCCAAGTATCATTTCTCTAAAATAAAAATCTAATTACACTTTCACCCCTTCACACTCGCCATTTACTTTATAATCAAACTATCAAGACTTCAAGTGTCCAATTTGCACTCTAAATAACAATACTTTTTACCAATATTTTTCTGTTTGTACAATTGGTTGAAATTTCGTTTCACTGTTAAGATTGTTGCATGTGTCCAAGTTTTATGGGTTGTTTGAGAATAGAGATGGTTTTATCTCATTTCAAAATTTTTCATAATTATCTTTTTAAACACCACTTAAACATAAATACTTTAATTTCAAATATTCAATTT
Source organism: Carya cathayensis (assembly GCA_011037825.1). NCBI lineage: Eukaryota > Viridiplantae > Streptophyta > Magnoliopsida > Fagales > Juglandaceae > Carya > Carya cathayensis. The sequence continues at coordinate 1,374,705 of QGSO01000196.1, forward strand.
TTTCATCAAATTATTATCTAATTATTACAACTTTTCCAAATAATATATAAAAAATAATTTAACTTTTTTAAATTTCAAAATAAAAATAATATTAAAAAATAATATCTCAACAATATTTTAATTTTATAATATTTTTATTCAACTTTCTTTCTCTTTTTTCAAAACCTAATAAAATATCTTAATTTAAACCATTTCGCTATTATTCACAAATTATTTCACTACTATTAACATAATTCTCATCTCATCTTATTCCTCAAGCATGATTTCCTTAGTTGAGCTAACTGGTTAGATCTTGACAGGGTGAAAAAAAAAAACAGGTAATTTGGGGTAAATTGAAACTTTTACAGTTTGGAGTGTAAAGTTTAAATGGAAAAAATAGATAGAAGCTTGTGGGTAAAAAATGTAATTTTTCTAAAATAAATTTAGGTAGTCTATCTTACACGCGAATATTTTGGGGGTCTTATTCGAGGGCTCTAGCAAAAGAACAAGAAGCCATTTGGAGGGGCAGGAGGATGAGATGGTTTTAGATGAAAAATATAAATTGAATAAAATATTGTTAGAAAATTATTTTTTAATATTATTATTGTTTTAAAATTTTAAAAAGTAAAATTATTTATTATATTTTATGTATTAATTTGATAAAGTTGCAATGATGAGATGAGATAAAACGCTTTCTAAATCCAACCAGAGCCTTAGTTGTTATTATTGAATATTTGGACCATGAGTAGACATTTTATACATACTTTACAAAAAAATAAAAAAATCCTCTTATGCATGAAATTAATGAATAAATATCATGATTAGGCTGTTCTTTTGCATTACAGCTTTGGCCAAGAATATATTCGGCTTGATTGTGTTGTCATTGAACTTCCATCCAAATGCGATGGTAATCGAAGTGTTTATTAGACTCTCTCTCTCTCTCTCTCTCTCTCTCTCATTGTTTCCAGTTCTTTTTAAGAGTAAATTTGCCAGGACCTCCAGGCATGATGACATTTGTCTGCGCGGACAAGTCTACAGGAAATTAATCTTTTGGTTAGGTAGTGTTATGTCAAGTCAGATGGGTTGTTTCCGGTGAATTTATGTCCCAAAAATGGGTGAACCATTTATGGCCTTGTGGATTATTTCGACCTGAATTATTGTTTCAATCTTTTAGAAAGTGAAAAAAGCCTTATCCGTTCACTTGTTGCTGAGAAAATTTATTTGGGAGGTTCGAGGAGGTAAGCATTAAGCATCTTGCATCAGCATATGTGAACAGAGGAGCATCATATTTACAGGGACAGGGCATAATGGTTCTATGAGAGAGAGATAGAGAGATAGGGCACAACAACTGGAGTTTGTGAAGAAAGACGTGTTCTTGTCTCCACAAGCTGACAAGTGACTTTGGCCAAATTGCCATACAGGATTGAAACATTACCCATCAACCCCCTCTTCCCCCACATTGCAATAAATTTATATATCTTTGCATTTCCTCAACCCTGATTTCATGGCAAAATGTCTGTGAGAGATATTACTACTCCAACGACCAATTCCTCCGTGAGATCCGCCCAGAGAACGGTCAAGAAAGTTCAAATGACCACTACAAACATGCAGAAGAAAAAAGAAATAGTTGCAAAAAAAAAAAAAACTCTAGCTCTAGACTGCAACGACAACAACATATTCGAACAAATTAAACAAAATAAGACCAATAAATCAGAAGGAGCAAATTCGTGAATTGAATCAAATACAAAGTCATACATAAGAAAGTGCATGTTCTCTATAAAAAGGGGCCAGGCCAATATGGCCCGCTGAGCTTTAAGAAAATCTCACTTATGATCAGTACAACGCGGGTGTCTTTTTGTCCACTCTTTAATGAAGAGTCTTAACGATCACCACCGGGACCTTGGAATTAATGGTACCAATAAGCATAATTCTGCTGCAAACGACACACATGGGACTGAAAATTAATACAATATTTATTAAAGTTCTACGTGAAGCACCATTCATAAAGCTATAGAAGAAGAGCCAGCTTTTGACCTCAGTCTACAGTCCTAAGAAAGAGAAACCAGGACTTGAGAGAGAGGGAGTCCTAGGATCGGGTGAGGAAAGAAGAAGGAAGAATGCAATGGCTTAAGGCGTGGGGGAATCTGTTTGGACTTTGGAGTGGCACGCGAACTTATCGCCTCAAATCATGAGTGTGTAAGAAAGAGAGAGAATAGGGTGTTTTTTTATTTTTACTACTTCAAAAAAAAGTCCTTTTAATTAAAGAGTCTTTTGCACTTCCCAAAAAATCTTTGAAGGAGAATAAGAAAGGGGACCTTTTTGAATAAAAGAAAAGAGTGGGGGTGGTGAAGAGAAAAGGGCAAGCAAAACCCAAGGGCAGTGTCTCCTCATGAAGGCCCAAGGCAGGGCTTTTTTAGCGCCGGTGTCCCCGCTTTGGGTTGTTGCCTATTTCGCCCCTTTGCTTTGTGCTAAAATGTGTCTCTGAAAGCTAGTAACTTCGTGCGTAAACCCTTCCATTCCCAAACTTCTTTCCAGACAAATCCCCTTCGCTGACATTCTGCACTCCTGTTCCCAAGACTCTCTCTCTCTCTCTCTCTCTCTCTCTCTCTCCCCCCTCCCCCCCCAACCCCCGGCCCGCGGCGAACGGAAAGGCAAACACGTATTGGGCAGTGAGGTATTATCTGTAAATGGTAAAAATAAAAATAATAATAAAATATTAAATAGTAATGAATAATAGTAAAATATAATGAAAATTAAGTAAAAAATAATATATAACAGTAGAATATTTTGATCTCAGAATACTATCCAAACTAGTCCTTGGTTTATACTTAAATAGCTTCACTTCTAGTTAAGTTTGAACGTCTGATCACTTAAAAACAGAGCATGGTACGATAAATTATTTTCCATTTTTAGATACGTACAAATTCATTCTTGTATTCGAGTGGATGGGGTTTGTTGGAAAAACTGTTTGTAGAGGGTACTACAAATAAAGCCAACCATCATATTCTCTGCAGTATATAAATAATCAGATACAAGCATGATACAAAAAGGCGAGGGTTAGAATAACAACGGAAAAAAGATAGCAGTACAATGAAAAGGAGTTTTTTGGGTTTTCTGGTGGAGAATATTTCAGGTGCATGCGCAAGAAGGTGGAGTTTGATTTTATTGAGTACAAACTAAGCATGGCAAACCCTAAAGTAAGTTGTGCTCCCCCTTGACATCATTCCACTCACCTTCTTCACCTTCCCATCCCGAGGCAGAACCTACCAGTATACATTCTCTGCCTCTCCACCACTTCGCTCTTCACTCCACTCCTCTCTCTCTCTCTCTCTTTCATGGCGGTCATTCTTAGCTATACTTTCCCTCCCTCTCATATTGTTCTCCTCAATGTAGAGTTGTTTCTGTGGCTTAACATGTGTGGACCATGGTCATTATATCTTTTTGGATCATACTTCTAAGCAAATGCATGTTCTAGCTTCATACATAAGCGTTTCTTTTTTGAAACCCGCTTTCATACTTTGGTTGTTTTCTTTAGTACTGTTTCATACATAAATACATATATATATATGTGTGTGTGTGTATATCGACATGCACACAGCACACATTCATTCATAAATACAAACATCTGTTGGAAGGGTCTTGTGTCACTATTTTAGTAGCTACATATATGTGTCTGTGTGTAACCCGTATCATGTGCATTAAAGCCTTGAACGTTTTTCACCTTCATCCTATATATTATTGTGATGATCTATAGAAACACAATAATGATTTGAAGACCCACTACCGGGGTTAGTTTTGAACAGTATTAGAACTTTATATGCACTTTCTCCTTCTTGTTTTCCTTCTAATAATCAGCATCAATCCTTCTTATATATAGCGAAAGAACATAATCACAACAAATGCATGCATTGAAAATGACACGATTTGTTTGCACAATATAATTCATGATTTGGAGATCCCACTTCACTATAAATTACACATTATCCTTAAACCACTTCTGATTCCCTCGGCCACCTGATCCTGACCTCCCAATATTCCACCAGGCCAGCAGCGACTTCCCTACCATGGGTATAAACAAAATTATCACGTTATTGTCTTTAGGTTGAAAATGGGACCATATGTAGTACGTACTATTCTTTAGTGAAGTGCTTTTTTTCCTTTCTGGTTGTTAACCTGCTACCAGGCTGGCCAGCGAGCATGAAAAGCCCACAAGACCTCTGCAAACTCTTTAGTCCACATGGCTTGATCAGAAGATCAGCATGCATTCATGGAGGAAGCTAGAACTTTTGCTTTGTGCTGTGCTCTCTTTTCTATAAGAGAGAGGACGTTGGTGTGGATGCTTGGGGAACAAAGAAAGCGATGTTGGTGAGGTTCAATCCGATGACTGCTTTACGAGTGCAAGTCGTAAGGGACGATCTCAGATTGAGCCGCGCCAATATCACTTTCAACAATATGATCAGTTCCTCGATCAATTGCATGCTTTCCCTCTCGATCCCGGCCTGATCGGTTTCTCTTCAGACCTTGCATAATGCTGCTCTCGTATTTGATCAATTTTACATTTTTTCATACTATGGCATTTTGTTTTTTGTCTTAATGATCATGAAACCAGAAGTAGTTCGCCTTGTTCTTTGGAAGTAAATATTATGTGTGTATTTTTTTTTTAAAAATGTGTGTATGTTATTGTATGTTAATTGCATTATTAGCAGTTATTTCAGTTGCAGAAACCCATGTTCTGTCGAAACGATATTTTGATCAGTCTTCAAGATATATTTCACTTTGAGAAGTGTCAGGTATACCACCACGTGAAAGAATTTCATAAAACTGAATTTATAAATTCGCGTGACTTTACCTAATATATATATATATATATATATATATATATATATATATATATATTTGTCAGATCTAGTACTTTATATTAAAAATAATTTTACAGTGTCACGTATCTAGTCAAGTTTCGTTAATTTATAAGTTTATTTTTATAAAATTTCTTTATTTATCTTTTCACTTTTTAATAATTTCTGTTATATATAAAGAAATTAAATGTACACAGTCGTGTTATTACTCTGAACCTATACTGCATGCAGTTTCTAAAGTAGAAATCTCTCTCTCTCAATCTCTCTGCTCTAATTTATCTATAAAGCAATGGATTTTTAATTTGTTGAATGGTAATTAATTAATTAGGATTAATATTGAATTTTAGAGTGTACGTATAAGTTTTGAACTAAGAGGAATTTTATTCATATTTTTTAACCATGCACCATCATTTCGTCGTCGTTTCTTGATCATCACTTGATTTCAAAGGATTAAAAAAGAAAATAAATAATATTTTTCTTGAGCTAAAGTCTCATTCCTTTTCAACTAAAAATTATAGACCATAGTACTGTTTGGATCTTCTAATTAAGCAAAATTAAAAATTAGAAGTTTCACGTACGGATCGGAGGCCTGCCAAAGATTTTTTCCGAGCCTATCGAATCTATGCATGCAGCCTGCAGGGCCCAAATATATATATATATATATATATATGTAAAATATAATAAATAATATCTGATAATCTAATATTATATCATGAAATGATGAATATATATAGTATTACTCTTATTATTAACATCTAGCTTCAATGTGTCCATAATTAAGTTAATTTGAAATGAATTTTGTAACACGATAACATGTTCAGAAGGTCATCGTGGTCTTACTATTTTTTGTCAAATACATGAATATATAGCTATATTATGGTCTAAACACTTGTAAATAAAGAAAAAGAAGAAGAAAAAAAAAAGGTTAAACAAAGAAAATGTACGTCTAGAAATTTAATGTCCCTCTATTGGACATATAACCGTACGTCTCCGTCTTCAAAGCCTGGCCAACCAACAAAGAAAGAAAATACAAAGTCTCTCTGACTCTTTGACCTGATCTTCTGAATTCCTCACAGTCATAGAATGTGTAAAGCGGTCAAGATGATCACAACCCTAACCCTAACCCTTGCCAGCAAAAAATAAATGGTTTTGTCGATCAATTAATCAATTCGGGCTCTCAGGAAAAATATAAAATATTCTAGAATGAAAAATCAGAAAATCTTCTTTGGAATAGTATATCAAAGCTAGCTAGCTGCAGGTAGGAATCGAATTTTTTGGCGTGATATATACTAACGTACTGATCAGGGCATGGGGCCGGAAGGACTCTCCGGAGGCACAGGAAGGTGGCGTTTCGTCTCTTCGCTGAGTGTTTGGAAGAGTTTCTCATACCAAAGCCTGCCTCAACAGCCGCTTAAACTCTCTGTTCTCAAATTGGATGGCTCCTGTTTTGGTAAAGATATTGTTTTCCCCTCGATCGCCTCATGATTTTATATATATTCATGAAATATTATCATGTATACAATGATCATGCATGCCATCATGCATGCACGGACCTGTATGCGCAGATTAATGCATGCATGCGTGTATGTTTGAGTACAGAATATGCATGTATTTATGTATTTATATATCATGCACCGATAGATAAATATCATGTATAAGATTGTTAATTTTGAATGTAATTACAATTTAGAAAAATTTTAATGCATGTCAAGCAGAATTGCTAGTTGAAGGAACGGCGACAGTAGCAGAACTGAAAGAGGCGGTGGAGGAGGTTTTCAGTTGTTCCCCAGAGGATCATGGAGAAATTCAGATTTCATGGTATATATGGTTGTCATTCATCTTGTATATATATATATATATTGTCAGTTATCCATGTAATTAATTTTTGGAACATATATATATATGTAAGTGAAAAAAGGAACTTGAAATATTTTGATCAAAACTTCTAAAAACAGCATTAATTGTGTACAGGCCTCATGTATGGACTCATTTTTGCTTATGCTACAAAGGTCAGAAGCTAGTAGATGATAAAGCATATATCCGACTGTATGGAATCAAGGATGAGGATCAGGTGCATGCTTATATATTTTTCACCTGGCTAGCTAGCTAGCTTCCTGCTGGTGCATGGGAGTTTAAGAATATATACTAGCTAGCTACTTTATTCAGGATATATGGTTTCTTGAAACGAAGTACTCTCTGATATTGCTAATTCTGTTCTAAACTCATCAAATAGAAAAATATTTCTATATTTTTTAGAATGTTGTATATATATATATTTAGAGTAATACTAGATACAGTTTTAAAGTATGTAAACCTTATGTGGACTAATCATGCATTAAAAAGTGAATTTTTTCATACGAATTCTAAATTTGTCCACTCTTTTTGAAGAGATTGCGTAGAGTTTGTATAGCCTAACTAGGATGACTATACAATTCGTATCCCATTAATTTACTGTGAATGCGTATATGGGATCATATTAGGTAGCTGATCAATTGCTGATTAGATATTTTCCTTCCCTTTTTGGCCTATGATATGCTTGCCCTTTTTTTGGCTAATAATTCTCTCTCTCTCTCTCTCTCTCTCTCTCTCTTTTTCTGGAACAAACAGATTTATTTTGTCCGGCATCTTTCAATTAACTATGGCGTGGAAGGTTCGTAGGGGTAGGATGAATCTGGCTGAATCACTTCATATATGCACAGCTTTTTCTAGTCTTCTCTACAAATCCACATGAATTAGTCGGCGTCTCTACTAGTTCGTATCATGTGTGTACCGTGGAAATCATGCAGCTTCCTGGCCATTCTCTATCATGAGTTGGCACGAGTACGTACGGATATGGAAAACTGGATGAAAGATCATGATTCTCTAGAGGTTGTGTTTAGTACTGTTTAAGGTCCAGATGAAGAGCGAAATACGAAAGGTGAATCGTAAGGAGAATACTGTTCATGAAGATCGTCACAAATGCTACGTACTTCAAATCGCCAATTTTTATGAAATCTATGGCGCAGGGGCTGATTCAGAGGATCGTGAATTCAAGTGAAAAAAGTGGGTTCTTCATGCTCCGAATTGCGATGCGAGGAAAAAGTGAGTTCATGAAGATGCATATTGCAACTAGCTAGATTCACTTCAACGGAAATGCTTTTCTGGACCTAGATTTTTGGTACGTACGTAGTAAAAAAACCAATAAATTGTCGCAGTGACTGGTCCTTTCGGCGGGCTTTGTCCACGACCACTGAGGATCAATCCGGTCGCAATTAATAATGATATTCTCAACTGAGTATATGAGCTCATGCGTGCAATATGGGATCAGATCGATCGAAGTAGTACTGCTGGGGCGAAACTGCGTACACTTTATAAGTACGTACGTACGTACGTACGTTTGAAGAGCAATAAACATGTTTGGAAGACCCTATATCGCTAGGCTTACAAAATGGTTCTGCCATCCACCAAATGCTTCATTGAGTACTACAATTTTCTACTACTTTTTTGAGGCTTACTACTGCTAAGTGCTTGGTACGTTCGAGCAGTATTAGCTAGTCAAAGGTATATAATAATTTGATTCGGTAATAGAAGCAAGTCGATTGAATTACTATTCGCGAAGGCATTTATAGTATTTCAAACACTTGATCTCTAGTTACTTCTTAATTTGGTCATCGACTCACTGCGTACATAATTTGCTTAAAATTTTAATTGATAAAGCAATCATCATAGATCATCACATCTTTAGGATTACTAATTATTCATCAAGATGATCGAAAACTTCTGCTCCATAAAATTATGAGAATCATTCTCAATATATGTAGTATAATAATACTCCTAAACGTCTCCTTGATCTCAAAGTGCTTCATTAATGTTGTTCTCCTAGCTGTTTGGATCTGCTCTCGTACGTGAGGAGGCCCTCATGCCCATAATTGCCCAAGTAGATGTTTTTATGCAAAAATAAATAAATAAATGCATTGAAACCATCAATTCCAGGGGCCGGGTTTTGTTGTTTTCAAGAGAGATCAAAATCGCATCGGCCTTTATCTTAACATCTGTTAGGAGTCCTGCATGCGCGCGTTCCGGATGAAGTCTTCATGAGCTTGGTAGGAGTACTACTCTAAGAATTACAATCTACAGAGAAATATATATATATCATGGGCTGGTGGAGCGGTGAGCAATTTCTAAAAGCAATCGACCACAACTTTTTTCACTTAAGCAAGATTATCAACTTTGCACCTATCTTGATCATCTTCCAGGTGGATATATATATATATATATATATATATATATATATATATATGATTTTCATCCCTGAGATCACTCAGCCATTTTATTCTCCATTTGTGATCATGGTAGAAGCTTCCCTAGCTCAACCATCTAGCTCGATCAAGTCTGCATGCTCATTTATATTAGATTATTGTTAGATACACACAAATTAGAGATTATATAAAAGTATACCTACAAACTTATGTAACTTCACGTAATGCGTTAAAAATACTTTTACAATCTAATATATTACATCAAACTACATTAATTTATTGATTTATTTTTATGTGATTCATTTGTGACTAAAATTTTTCTGATCATTATATTATATGAAGGATATCTTTATTATAAGTTACTTTGCTCAGTACATCCGTACCATAGTAGTTGCTGGATTAGGCCTTGGATCATATTCTCCATGCAGTTGAAAATAATAATTAGCATGTTGGACTGGTCTCAGTACAGGATGATCATGACTTGCAAAAATTGCTTGAAATTTCCATGAACGAGCTAGGAGGGTATAAGGGCACCGAGTATTATGTTGCCTGCTTGCGATGCTTTAATTTTGAATATGGTCATGATTACACCATCGAGCTGGATGTTTATTAATATCATGAAATTAATGACGTCAGGGTAGCAATTGAAATGATGGCTAATGATCACGTAATAGCACGATATAATTAGGTGACAGCTTATAGCATATATATATACACTCTTCTATATACATATATATATATATATAGTTCTTGTTGATCTTCTTGCAATAGCAGATCGATCATTATGATCTGTACCCTATGAGAGAAAAAAAGGGTCGACATGTCAAACCATTTTCCCCAAAAGAAAACACATAAAATCCGACAATCATGCAAAGGGAAGACAATTAATTAAACATAGTTTAGTTTTGAAAGATCGATACAATTCGGACTGTTCACCCAGACTATAATCGACATGATTTCTTCATTTGAAAGGCACATCTTTGACCTAGCTACCCGGACTTGCACAATAAAGGCATGCATGCAGCTAGCATGCTTGTCTCAATTAATTTCACAGCCGGGAATATTCACCAAAGTACTGCATGCTTTCTTTCTTTCTACTTGTTCTTTTTCCCTTTTTTTTGGAGGTAATTAAGGAGACCCGGCCCTTAATTTATTGTTTCCTTGCATGAGAGCATTACAAAGAAGACGTCGACACTCTCAAGTACTGAGGAATTGCTTGGCAAGGGTATAATTGATGTTGTTCACCAGCTGATAGCAATAAAGGAAGCTAGCTAAAAAGTGATACGTCCCACAAAAAGTAATCCTGGTTTAGCTTTAAAGTAACATATTGAAGAAGAATTCCAGTTGGTATCATTATGGTTGAGGTGACAGGTGAATCTATCAAAAGAAAATATGCTATGTAGCATCTTATTTGGGAAGGCTGGACGTTTTCCTCTTTGCTGGAGAAAAGAATTTAAGGCTAATTTGACATTTAAAAAAAAAAAAAAAACAAGTGAAGGAAAAATAAATGCCACATGCCACATATATTTATGCTGTGCTTTCTTTTATGAATGAGATATTTATGCTATATTTGGTAAATTTCTGGAACGGTATGAAATTATACTGCGAGTTCTGACTTATTACACTTCCTATGCCATGAGAATTGAATCAGGACAAGGTTCTCAAGGTTCTCTGATCAAGATCCACTAGAAACAAGTGTTGCCTACCAATAAGAAAACTAAGGCATATATAATACCTTAACTAACATCTTATAGAAGAATGCAAGTACTCCCAGAAATCAAAGCAATTGGAAAAATCAGGTGGTTGCAAAGAACAACTTGGAAATGATAAGATTTATCTAATTACAGTATATAGCTCAATTACAACACAGGCAAATCGCGAGGAATGTTCTAAATTGATGGTTAGCACTCTAATGTAAGGGCATAGGAAAAGGAAAACTGATGTACCTTTCCTCTTCCGTTGTCCCTGCTGCTCTGGCAAGTTTCAAACACCCAAAAATTATACAAGCTTGAAATATGTTCTTGTGACAATTACCCAGTTGAAAGAGATGGCACGCGGCGACCCTTTGTTTATCAAATAGTACTTGAGCCAATCAAGAAGAATTGGCTGCCCATCATCTACAATGCTGCTTGCCAATGTTCAGTGGAGAGTCTCTGATGTTCTTGGATTGGTTGTAGGTGAGCTGTGGGGTTCCATCTTTTTTCTTGCGTCTCCCTTGTTGGGATAGACGAGAATGGTTGATAGCAAGATCGTTAAGATCCTGCAATGGAGTCAGAACTTTAACAACTTCATCCATTGTAGGGCGGGATTTTGAGTCCTTACTGAGGCAGTTGAAAGCTAACTGAGAGACTTTTTGCACCCCTTTAAGAGAGTAATTCATTTCCAAGCGAGGATCCACTATTTGATGAAGCTTTCGCTTGTCAGCTAGATGTGGCCGAGCCCATACAACAAGATTTTGTTCTCCACTAGGGCGTTTCTTGTCCATTGATCTTCTGCCCGTTAAAATCTCGAGTAGCACGACACCAAAACTGTAAACGTCACTCTTAGATGTCAAGTGTCCTGGAAAAAGAAGACATAAAATTGGATAATTTGTTAGATCTCAAACTTCTTATGGTACTAGAAAAACACACACACACAAGGGATGACTTGCTTGTGAACTAAGGACCTGAAACATCAGTTTCCAACCATTTGAACTGCATCAAACTAATGTTTCTAGAAGATTTCTGGTGTCGCAGGATTAACCATTAGATTCATGGGACATAACAATCTCATGATCAGATTAATATGAAACATCTCATTTTATGAATTTAGCAAAATACCTTTCTTCGTACGGCTGTTGAAGTATGACATGGTATTCATGAGCTACTTATGATCATACAAGGTCAGATAAGAAAACAAAATCGTTTAGAGGTCTAAATATTCCAGCTTTGTAGTATTTCTGAACTCTGCTGTGTGCCCATGCACTGATGCAAACACATTTGAAAGGAACATATGCTTTTCAAGTTCTTAAGTTAGAAATCAGGCCTAGTGAAGCCATTCATCCTCGTTAATGAATATCTTGTTGACCATAGAGATGACAGAGGCTTATCACCAACTTCAGTGCATGAAGTCATCACATTTGTTGTTATACTAGTCGCTCCCTATATCCTGCTATTAAGTTCTGGCCATTAATAATTAACTTCATCAAAACCAGAGCATACATAATACCTGTCATTACATACTCTGGAGCTGCATAGCCATACGTTCCAACAACCCTGGTAGAAACATGTGTTTTGTCTCCTTGAGGCCCAGCTTTGGCTAGACCAAAATCTGAAAGCTTTGCATTATACTCCTATGGAAAACAATCCATATTAACAGCTCAATTCTTCAACAAAAATCTGAACTTCATCATTTGCAAATACCATTACTGACATACCGAATCAAGCAAAATATTGGATGTCTTGAAGTCTCTATATATGACTGGTTCAGGACCATTATGGAGGAAAGCCAGTCCTCTTGCTGCGCCAAGTGCAATCTTAATCCTACTGGACCATGGAAGAGGTATGGTCCCTTCAAAGTTTTTGAAAAAATCAGCATTTCTTAAACAGTATTCCGTTCGACACTTTTAAATATGAATCACCGAAAGAAGTTATATTTGCTCAATAAACTGAAGGCATCATGCTTAATTTAATCATCCATCAATCTTTTAGAATTGCAGTAAAAACTCAGAAAATAACAATAGAGGTCATACTCTTAAAGGGGAAAAAAAAAAAAAAACAATTTTAAACATGAGAACCTTTCAGATGACATGCTCAGCTATAAGAATTAGGAAGAGAAACTAGAGACAGACGGGTGGAAGACGAATATTTGAAATGGATCACTTAAATACCAAAATGCAGACCACTCAAATTAAATTTTAGAAAACCGGGATGCCAGAAAAATTCTCATGGCCGTTTTTTTTTTTTTTTTAATAAACACCACAACCACAACGTAAACGTTTTAGCAAGATGAGTTGCAACTAGACTCACTTCTAAAAAGATGGTTTTCAAGACTTCCACGGGTCATAAATTCATAAACAAGCAGCCGCTGATCATCTTCAATGCAGTACCCAATAAGTTTAACAAGATTAGGATGGTGGAGCTGCCCAAGGAAGTCGACCTCAGCCTGCATTAAGCAAGTGTCACGGTTATACTCCCAACTTCCATCTTCTCATTAAAAACCTCTTTTTGACATCAATCTACTAACCCAAAGCAGATATTCTACTAACCACCCATTCTCTATGGCCCTGAAGACCGTCTGGCTTCAAGCTTTTGACTGCAACTGTAATTCCCGACCCAGGCTTCGCTGGTGCTGTCCCATTTTCCTCAATCCATCCTTTGAACACGTATCCAAATCCACCCTCCCCAAGAATACTATCAGGTCTGAAATTCCCCGTTGCAGCTTTTAGTTCCTGAAATGAAAACTCAAGCAGCTGGCAAGGAGTTTTGCTTTCTGATGATGGCGGAACAGGATTCTCTGAAGATAGCTGAGCTTCTCCTGGAGGACAGAGTTCTCTGTTGCTGGCATTTAGATAACGCGTTTCAGTAGCTGCATTGACAGAATGAGTGTCAAAAATTCTGATTCATTCACAAGCCTTTCATACATAAAATACATGACACCTCAAATTTGTTTGTTTTGAACTTTGAAGTCAAACATCAAGATGTAAAGTCTGCAGAATGAGGGTGAACTTTGCGCCCAACATCTCTACTGGACTGGACATATGAGAACTGAAATTTAACACGTATGGGGATCACGGTGCGATGCCAAGTGAAACGAAACCCCTTGTGACATAGAGATTGTAAACTTTTCAGAGAGATTAATTCAGCACTGCGGCTTTGGACGATTCAAAGAACAGAATTATGCTGCAACCGGAAGAAAAATTACTTGAATTTCAATTGTCAAAACTCGGACAGAACAAGAATCACGTTTCCTGGTAGCTAGTACTCAAAGACAATATATCAATAGAATCATTATCAGAAACCCAGTTCGAGATCTGTTGTTCTCTTCACATCTGCATCATGATTTTACCGTACACATGAGTTTTATCAAGCTATTTAGAATGCAAATTTCTGATGGGTTAGAGATAACAGGGGAAGCGAGGGTTTAATTGACTTTCAAATCCAGGCACCAGAGGATCTATGTTGAATTATTTGAGAAATTGAGGCTTTGAAGAAAGAGAGAGCCTCACCCAGAAAATAAAAACAGAGGAAGAAAGTGTCTCACAGAAAAATAAAACCATTGGAGACCCGGTATGAAGGCACATACGAAGCATTTCTGGAATAACTTCTACGCATCTTGAAAATCCAAAAATTAGTAGAAAGCACCAAACTTGAATTCCAAAATAGATTAGAAGAATCTTGTATGATACCTATACATATACCTGCATCATAAACTAGACTAGTACGAGGGATTGTATTGGCAGAGTCTTTAGAAGCAGAGGGCTTGCAGGCACCTCTAACGCCGCGTCTCAGCACAGCCCAGCACCCGCACTTTTTCTCCATAGCTCTCTTGCAGGTTCTCTAACATTCATGGGCAATTGCATGAGATGCGAGAGAGCCGGGAGGAATCAGCCATGAGGAAGCGAAGAGAGGAGAAGGGAAAGAGGTAAGTATAGAGAAGAGTAGAAAGTGAAGGAGAGGAAGTGTTAATTGTTGTTGATCCTGCTGCTGTTGGAGATTGCAGGCATCATCATCGCCATCATGGCAGTGTGTACAAAAAGAACTTTTTTTCCCACCACTTTTTGTGTGGGGGATGGGAATGGGTCTCTCTCTCTCTCTGTTCTAAAGTGACAAAATTACCAAAAACATTATGCTGTCTCTTGTATGATTGTTTTAACATGACAAAATTCCCCAAAACATTGTCTGAGAATGTTTTTGGTGATTAAGGGCAACCTATCAATCACTTTTCAAGAATATTTTTGTTTCTTTTGTTTTCTACTATAAATTAACTAAATGAAAAAGAGATTTTTCTCCTTACATCTTAAGTGTTAATTGAACACTATTTTGAGGAAAACATTCAATCCTTATTTCAAAAATACCTATTTAATGCATTATTCATTTTGTTACTCTACATCATGTAACCTAAATAATCCACGATATATCTCTCTTTTTAAAAATTATTCTTTAGTAATATATGATGTGAAATCATCACTTGTCATAAAAGTTTAAACTTGTGAAAAAATCTATTTTTCATTATTTATTTTACATATTAAAACTCCTATCATGTTTAGAGTCATGATTTAAATACAGAACCTCTACTTTGGTACTATATGAAATCACAACTTATCCCAAAAACTTCACTCTTGTTGATGGGTGTTAGATCCATGAATCAAATCCTTTATAAAGAAAGGGTCTAGACAAGAGAGCCTCTCTTCTTCTTCTTTTTTTCCCCATGGTAAAACTACCAAAACAGCAAAAAACTTGCTTTAGTAATTTTGTATATTGTTATTTAGTTGAGTCCTATGGCACCATGCACACAGATCATATGAGATTCAATCTCTACATATTGATAATGTAAGAGATGTGTTTTTCACATTGACTTAGTCATTATAGAAAAAGTAATGCTTTGTATGTGACGCGAAGTTATGCATGTTGATTGCTGTCATGGTGAAAAGCCTGGCAAAATTACCAAAATGGCCAGAATAGTACTTTAATCAACGGTTGAATAGTTGTTGTTTTACCTCTCTCTTTGAAGTAAATTACATCAACCTCCATGAAAGTTCAGAGAAATGCGAGGCACTTTGTGTCTCCTTCTCCCTCTCTCTCTCTATGTTTTCTTCTTTTCTAAAGAAATGATATGCCCTTCCTCGTACATTTTATGACAGATAAAACATTCTTTCTTGAGAAAAGATTTATCTCTAAAGCATCTTCAGGTGTATATGGCTTCCCTTTTGGTTACATAACAAGGAAACTCAGAAAAAAAAAAAGTTTGGGGACGTGATAACAATTTTATGATTGATAACCACTCTGGCTAGTAATGTCATGAAAAATTGCATGGAGAAGATAACATTTTTTAGGTCTCTCCTCAAAGAACATCTCTCTCTCTCTCTCTCTCTCTCTCTCTCTCTCTCTCTAAAATTCAAAGAATTTCGATGGATGCAAAACTTTCATTAGTACAACAATAGAAAGCAATTATAGTTCCAAAGACTAGAGAGAGTACGGATGTATTGTCCCCCACCGAATAAAGGGGCAAAATAAAAACTACACCCAAGATCTTGAGAACAGATGTTTTACGCTTTAGATCTAAAAAGAATAATAAATAAGAGAAAAAAATAAAATAATATTCCAGCCTGAAATCAGTATCTAATGGCATTAAAATTATATCAAGAATATGAACCAAATAAAGTGTTGGTGGATTTGCTGCAGTTTCCTTAGCTAGGTTTCCACACTTGGCCAATCAGTAATCTGCCTTGATATCAAGCAACTACGTTTAATGTTCAAAGTATATATGAAACGGGAGCAAGCATTTTGATTTTCAAAAAGGCAACAGAAGACATATTGCAGCAGGTTGCATGACGCACCACTGTGTTTTTTTTCTCCTCATTGCTTGATGTTCCAAGTATATAATATACAAATTGGCACTTTCTTTCTTTTGCTCCTGTATATGAGTTCACTTTCTGGCCTCAGATCTTTCTTTGCTTATGTGTTCGTGTCTGTGCTACTGGATTTGGTTTTCTGCAGACTCTGTTTAGTAGCTTAAAAGATCTTTCCATTCAAGGAGTTTGTAATTTGTAGATTTTATCTTCAAAAGCTTTCCATAATAAGGGTCAAATGAGTTTTGTTTAATTAAACAATTCTTGGTCATATTTGGGCTGGTCAAAACTAATAGAAAGACAGTCAAGAGCATATTTGAGTGCAATCCCATCAATCTCTCTCTCTCTCTCAACCCACCCACCCACACCACCCCCCCCCCCCCCCCCCCCCCCCCCCCCCCCCCCCCCCCCCCCCCCCCCCCCCCCCCCCCCCCCCCCCCCCCCCCCCCCCCCCCCCCCCCCCCCCCCCCCCCCCCCCCCCCCCCCCCCCCCCCCCCCCCCCCCCCCCCCCCCCCCCCCCCCCCCCCCCCCCCCCCCCCCCCCCCCCCCCCCCCCCCCCCCCCCCCCCCCCCCCCCCCCCCCCCCCCCCCCCCCCCCCCCCCCCCCCCCCCCCCCCCCCCCCCCCCCCCCCCCCCCCCCCCCCCCCCCCCCCCCCCCCCCCCCCCCCCCCCCCCCCCCCCCCCCCCCCCCCCCCCCCCCCCCCCCCCCCCCCCCCCCCCCCCCCCCCCCCCCCCCCCCCCCCCCCCCCCCCCCCCCCCCCCCCCCCCCCCCCCCCCCCCCCCCCCCCCCCCCCCCCCCCCTCTCCCGGGCGGGTCTCTCTCTCAAGACAACGAATGTAGATGTATTCCTATAGGGTTTGGAATTAGCAGGTTTATCATAGTTCGGTCACTCTCAAAAGGCTATGTTAATAAAGGGGAGGAAGAGAGTGGGGAGTGGAGGATTGGGGGGTGCTTGGTGAGAGGTCATTTCATCAACCAACCATAAACAAAATTGTATTCTATGATGCTTTGGGTGAAGAAAAGCAATGCTTGCCGAGAGATCCTATTCTTTTTTCTTAGCACAACTTGACAAGGTCTTGTGGGAAAGGAGTGATACCCATTGCCCCCACTTAGTGGTGGGTCCTACTACTAGGCCCCCACCAGAGAGAGAGTTTGGAACACTGACCAGTGAAGCCCACTCAAGGTCATCATATGGGCAAACAAGATATCCTATTTCTGGGGGTATAAAGTTGCCCAGACATATAATTGGTGCAGGAAAAAGGCTCTAGAGGCGTTTGATTTTTTTTGGAGAGATAATGCTGTGCAAAGCAAATATACCATACACTCATTGAACTGAAGCAACTGCATGCAAACTTGGCAAATCTAGGACCCAAACCAGATGAACCTATCATGAACCATTCATATCATGCACAAGTTTAATTAATTTGAACTTAAATTTTCCTTCTGGTTTTGAAACTTTCCTGCTGGTAAAACCCAAAACAGTGAACCACTTGTGCATCTCAGACATCATCATCTTCATCATCATCATGCTTAAAACTATTCATGTCATGAGATGCCATTGGTAGATAGAATGATATCCTAAAGAATATATGATTGATGTGAAGATGCTTCTGGTCTAGTTTCCACCATGGTCTGAAATCCAACAACTGGGTGATTGCAGTTAACCCAATTATCAATTCCAACTCGGTGGACAGTGGGTAGCATCTTTTGGATAGTCTATGCAATGTTATTAATTGCTTCTACTTTTTTTGGTGTTTCAACTAAAACAAAACAAAAATAAATTTTTCATTAGATCAGCCACATTAACCTTAAAACCATTCACATCGAGATTCTTCATCTTTAGGTTAAATAGGTTAAGCTAAACGAATCTATACCAAACATTTTTTACATTCACATCAAGATTCATGATCTGTGTTTAACGGAACCAAATGAAAGGAAAGGGGTAGATCATGAGTCTACAATACAAGTTCTCCATCCATTTTAAAATGAGTGCTTTAACACACCTAAAGTAAGAAAAATTCTATATACATGCATGATATAAACAACACACCTTCCATAATTCTAAAAACAATATCACATGACTTCAGGCTCTAAATTACAAAACTCTTTTCCTGCAATTTTGTGAAATGGAAACATTGATTCCTGGCCTGGAATAAAATTATCCCTGATCTACTCTTTACCTGATTTGCCGTATCAAAATCTCTGATCTTAAAATTAGATGTGAAGTTTAATTAAAGCTTGTCGATCGCTCGCTTGACGGTGTATCAAAAAAGAAAAATATCAAAAAATCACGAGGCTAGAGATAAAGCTGCTTGGAGTTTGGATCGTAACATGCAGACATGACGCTTTCGGTGCCTCCCTTCACTAGAAAACACATTGGACTTTTATTTAAAGATGTTATTCAAGATTAGGGTACAATATAATGGCTCCCGTGCATTTGGAAGAACATGCAATTATCTATTATTTCTTTCATCTCAAAAACAAATGAGTAATGTTGACATCAATGCTATTTGATTCAAGAACTCAAGATATAATATGATTTCACTTTCTTTCATGCAGGATGGTATGTTACACATCAAATAGCCTCTTATGCATTAGTCCTCTGAACATTTTATTAAATATGTAGCATGTTTAATATTCGAGATAACTGTGATAATATAAAGGGCACTGCTAGCGGGCCACCTAGCGGTTACTACGGGCATGCCTGCCAGTGTATTTAAATTTTTTTTCTTCTATTTTCTTTTTAACATTTTTTTCATATCCTTAATCATTAAAATATATATATATAAATTCATTAATAATTACTTTCTTAACTATTAAATAAAAATAAATAAATAAATAAAATTAAAATAATCAAACAATAAGTTTGAGAGGCCAACTAACATTTTCTTAATATAAATTAGGGATGTCAAATTGTGTTAACGGATTGTATTCGTGTCGTGTCAAGGTATATATATTATACTATATGGGTAAATCCAAACCTGAATCCGACCCATTAATCTTATTGTGTCAAAATATTAAACCCTAAAATGATCTATTAACCTAACGAATTGTGTCGTGTACGTCAACCCGTTTTAACTTATTTATGTAAATGAATTAAATAGACTCGAAATTAACTGATTTGACCTGATTAAATTTAATATAATTTTATATAAATGTTAAAATCACAATATCTATAAAAAAAAATTATAAAACTAACTACAAGTCCAAAATTACAATTCAAATAATAAAAATATCAAAATTAAAATTCTAAAAATGTTATTTTTATATATACGGATATAATTGTAACTTTAACTTTCTTAATGGGTCTTAATGAGTTACAATGTGTCAAAACGAGTCAACTCATTATCAACCCGTTAACAATCGTGTCTCACCCGTTTTGACTTGAACCCGTTAAGACTAAATCTAAATTTGTAATTATCGTGTCGTATTCATGTTAGATTAACTGATTGTGTTATATATTGTCACCCATAATATAAATGCTTCTCACTTCGAAGAGATATATAAGTCATAAAGCTGATGGGACGAGAATTTTATGAGATACAAAACAAGATCTAAAGCCAACAAGGGATGGGAAAAAATGACAATGAGTAACAGAGACAAAGGGACTTTGTACTATAAAGGCAAGAAGAGATTCACTTTGGGAAGATTTTCACCTCCTTCTCCTCCCATCGCAAATGTACCAAAATGCTTGAGTGAACAGAAGGTATTAAACTTGATTTATGATAAATTACACGCTCAAAATCCGTGGACGTGTGGATGAGCGCCATCCAACTATAGTACTGTAAGCATCCATAATTAGAAAATACCCTAACATTTTTTTTTTTCTAATCAAGCTTCATATATATATAATATTATAAAATACCCTAACAATCATTTCCAAACTAACTAATACAACATGAGAAAAGAAAAAATAAGTGTGATCTAAAATTAATGGTTCCTATCCATTTCCTATAAAGGGAAGTCGTTTAAAGCAATTTTTTTGTAGTATGATAAACAGACTACGACAGCACTACCATGACTATTACTAAAAGTCGTAGTAAATTGTATTGTGTTGCAGTTTATAGGTCCAGTTTGGTCGAAAGAAATGTCCATTTTCTTTTCCTCACAATCTTTGGTTAGGATAAGTGATAACATAAGAAAAAAGAATCTGGTAGATGGTTCGATAAGCCAACAAACAACCGTCAGTGGTTGTGAAGGCACGTGGGAATCACATGCCATTGTTGGTGAGAAGATGTTTGTTGGATCTATAAGATCCAATGTCGTTAATCTCATTTATGTTACGCGTGGCGACAGAACATGCACGATGACATGGTGCACTTGTGGATCTCACGCTTTGCTCAAATGGATGATGTTTTTCCAGAAGCCAACAAATCGACAATTAGGGAGTCTTGTGGAGCCACGAGTGACGGTCGAAGGTGGCCGAAAATCAGTAGATCAGCCCACCTCTAAGCTAATTCCAAAAAACAACGAAAAAGATCAAACAAAAGCTGATGGACAACGTTAGAAAGTACTGAAAGGAAAGAGGGGAGGAGAAACCGAAGCTCCCATACATAGGGTTGTACAAAATCCCAGGAAACCGGCCATGACTAATGCGAATTGGCCACCGAAGTACGAAATCGGCTGAAATTGGCTTAGAACCAGTCGGCTAGTAGTATAAATAACTCAAAACTGTAGTCGACTAGTTTAGCTATTTAATATTGGTCAAACTGCCAAACTGGTCGATTATATATATTATACGTATATAAAACGACGTCATTTCACTTAACTGAGTGAAACATCATTTTAATTACTACTTTTATATTTTAAGTTAAAAAAAAAAGGTGAAACAGCGACGTTTGGCTTAAACCAAATGACATCATTTCACTAAAGTCAAACTATGCCGTTTTGACTTGGGATTACTAAACCCTCATTTCTTCTTCTTCCTTCATCTTCTTCTTCCCTCTTTTTTTTTTTTTAAGAATCAGTGCCATTGGTGGCACAGCTTGCCACTCCCTCCTCCTTCACAACGACATCGACAGCAAATCGAAAAATTGCACCGACTCACATCGACATCAAGACTGTCGGTTTTCTCCTCCTAATCAGCCAGTTCGACAGGTTCTAAACATCTCAAAACATCGTCGGTTTTGGACTGAAACCACACTAACAACATCAATTTTTTCCCCTAACCATGCACCCCCTCTAGATGATAGATGAAGGATCAGCATCCTCATTAGTTTGGCTAAATTCATCTTTAAATTTGGCCAATATCAACATTTTTTTACATTTGCCTATTCCATCTAAATTCAATTCTTATATTGGATTAGCTATTCATTCTCTATATAATAAAATATTACTAAATTAATATTTTTTTAAAAAATTATTTTTATCACATTTTATAATTTTACCAATTTAATATTATTAATAATTATATTATAATTTAATTAATATTAAAAAACATATTTCAAAGGTCATTTAATCCTTTGAAATGAAAGTGTAGAATATTTTAATATTTTAATTAGTGAAATGAAAGTGTAGAAATAAAAGAATAAGAGTGAGAAAGTAATATTTTAATTTTTGGTAAATGAAAATAGTCTTCCATCTTTAGCTAATGACTGTAGTAAAAATGTCCAATCCAATGTGGATCTTTTTCATATAAATAATTCAAATTTTAGCCAGCATCCTCATTTGCCAAATGAGGATGCTCTTAGGTGATAGTTTTGGGAGAACTTTTTGGAAGGAGAGAGAAAAAAAAATAGCATGCAACATTTTAACAAAAATAAAAGATTCACATTACTTTCACATTTGAAATTGAGGAGAAGACTTGAAATTGAGGAGAAGACAATAGAGATACTGGATTTTTTAACAAGATAGTTTTTTTTTTTTTTTAAATAATAATTTCTGATAAGGATGTGTTAGGTGAACAATTTTATAGGGTAAATAGAGTCTCCCGTCTTATATGCATTGAGTAATTTATAAGACTACTTCATATCGATGTAAGGTGATTTGTTTGCCTTATTTTGTACATAAGATTTCAACCCCAACTCTATCTAACATGCAAGGTGGTTGTTCCACTTGCCACTCCAACTCTATTTCCCTTTCCTTTTTATTGACACACAATGCAAGGCTTCTAGGCCATTGATCAGGACTTGACTAGTGGAGTTGGAACAAATACTTTCGACCTTTATGTTAATTGGGCCATTCACAACACAAATCACACCTACTTAAAGTGCATTGGACTTTCCTTCCTAAGTTGGTGAAGTTAGGTTTTCCCTTAGTCTTATATATATATTGAATTATTTTTTTTTTCATATATAATTATTATCTAGTTTTGAAATATCCATATATGATTTTACAAATCTCACATAATTTAAAATGAAAAGTATTAATTTTATAAAAAATAAATAGACATAATTTAATTTGATTCGCCATTTTATAAATTTATTTTATTATAAATAGATATTATATCATATTCAAAGGTATCATTTGTTTTCTATAAGTCAAATATTTTTATACAAATTATTTCATTTCATTTCATCTAATCATTATAATTTTTTTAAACTTTCATATAAAATATAATAAATAATTCAATTTTTTAAATCTCAAAATAAAATCATATTTAAAAATTAAATTCTAATAATATTTTACTTATCTTATCTCATTTATGTAAACAGACATGCATCTCCTCCACTCTTTCTAATAATTAGTATTTTTCCTTTTATTTTATTTACTATAAGAGTACTTCTACCATTATAAAAAAATTATATAAAAATAATCTTATAAGTTAATATAATTTTATCGGATCGGTTAAAATTATTTTATTTTACATAATAAATTACATTAAATCAATTTGTGAAATAATTTTTATATAATACGGCTAAAATATTTTCTTACTATAATTGAAGGGCTCCGATGGTGTCAAAGGTCTCATCAGGCTTTTACCTCTACTTCTTTCAACGACCAATACAATACAAACACGACGCGCTCAAAACGCCACATCCCCAGTTGAGTTGACCAAACCCGAATTTTATCCATCCACGTCTCCTAAAACCTCCCCCGCGATATGTGTCACAAACTCCCGCTTGCATGTCTCCTCCTCATTGGTCCTTCGCCCGGCGTCACCGTCACCCAATCACTGCTCCTCCAACCTTGCTGTACGGTGTTGTAGCCATGCCCATGATCACGAATGAAGGAGCCATCAAGTCCTACCCGTCCATCCCTCTCCTCGGAAGCCGAAGAACCCTAATTTATTCCATCGAAAGCACTCTCTCTCTGAAACTGTATTGATTTCATATATGATTGTTTTTTCTCCTCGGAAGCCATCAAAACGGTGAATGAGAGAGAAGGTGTGTGAGGAAGAGAAGAGAGAGTAGAGGACGTGGAGGAGGAGGTGGGCGGTTGTGGCGAGAGAAACATAGAGCGGACGAGAGCCAAAACATGTCTGCCATAGTGTGCGGGAAGAGATCCACCATTTTCGAAGACAGTTTGAGTCTCGCGGCTAACCCACCCGTCTCCAAGAGAATCCGCTGCTCCTCTTCCTCGCCAGTTCGCTTCTCCCCGCCCAGGCAAAACAACTCTTCCTTTCCTTCCCCCTCCCCCAATCACTCCCCGCCGCACTTGATCGAACATCTCAAGGCCATTTTTCCTTACATGGACCACAAGGTTCGCTTTTTTATTCTTAAATGTTTAAGAGTTTTGTTTCTTATCTAAGTTTGATTACTAAGATCTTAGATCGATATATGATTTGTGATCCTTAATTTTGATTCTTGATTTGGGTAGATAGAAATTTCTTGTCTTTTCCTTGTTCTTTGTTTTGTTGGCAAGGATCGTATCTAGAGAAGATGATATAATAGGAAATGACAAGCAAAGCCAACTATTTTTTTTTTTTGAGAGTATGTCAATAAATCAGAAGCCCCATGCTGAGATATTCCTACTTGTTTTGTCTTTTTTTTTTTTTTTTTATCTATACAAGATATGAAATTGGAGGACGTAGAATTTTCTTTTCAATAAAAAAGATTTGAAATTTAGGATGTAGATCACATCTGCTTCATGTAGCATTAATAGTTTCTAACCATTTGGGAGACCTATCATTGTTGTAGCTGCTCGAGAAAGCACTTGGAGAATGCGGTGATAATTTGGATTCAGCCATCAGAAGTTTGAACGAGCTTCATATAGGATCTACTGATAATAACCTAGACTCTGCTCCAGCCAAATTTGATGCTACACCGGAAGCCAATGTTCAATCACGAGGTACGTCTATGAAAATGTTTCGAGTCTATTTTTGGAAACTCTCAACGATTCTGGCTGTCTCTAAATCACATTGGTTCTACTGGTGGTATTCTTTGGTCTTTGTGAAGACCTTGTCTCCCTCGGTAGATTGATGAGAATCTTGCTTCAATTATTTTTACCTATGGTCCAGCTGAACTTTAGACATTGGACGGGTTAACTGCTCTTTACATTTAATAACATAGTTGTGATGTTCCACCAGTGGGTAGCCCAAGTGGTACAACTTGTGTGCATGAGCCCCATATCACAGGTTCGATTCTCCCTGGGATAAAACTGCGATTTAAGTGGGAGGCCATGGCGGTGGGTTGCTGTGCTAGTCTCCCTGGGGGTTTAGGTTCCATGGGTGAGTCCTAAGGGCTCTGCAGTGGGGTGGTTCCCCGTCATAAAAAAATAATAATAAATACATACATAAATAAATAAAGCATAGTTGTGATGTACCATAGCCTTGGACCTCAAAACATTGGTTGAATGATTTTCAGATGAAAAGAATATGGGTTCTTTATTGATTGATAGCAAACAGTGGTTAATTGAGAGGTTGCAATGAAAATGATTGTGCTGAGAAAGAATGTGGGGGCATGCATTGGTAATGGCCGGACTTGTTAGGCTGCACTGATAATAGGGACTATCTTTTCATCTCTCAACAAGCTGTGAAGCTACTTTATTAAACTCTATAATTTTTTCCATTAACATGTAGAAAACAATCATTTTAGTTATTTATTGCCAATAAAGATTCAATTTGGTTCCAAGAACGGGGTAAAGGGTGGTCTCTTGCATGTTAATGAATTGAGCAATACTCACTTGTTGCCTACAAGCAGCTTCTGGCCCCAAGTTGACCTTCATACCCAAGGGATTCAACGTCCAGCAGTTATGACAAAGAAAAAACCCACCAAAATTTATTGCTTTAAGAGGATAGCCTCACATATCATTCTTGGCAGTTGACATCTGTTTCATTCTTTGAACAAAAGTCAGCAGAAATAAAGCTCTGCAAAAATGGATGATGTTTACATGAAGTGCCAGAATTTATAGGCAAGGAGATCAGACAATGTTTCAAATTGTGCAGAAGGTTATAAAGTAAAAAGTGAATTACTCGAGGATACTAACTACCATCTAAGAAAAAAAAGTTCCACTTAAGCAAATTTAGTCATCCTTCATCTGTGAATTACCCTTGTTTTCTAAGTTTATATAACTAGTCCAGTATGCAGTGCCAATTCTTAGTGGACTGAGTGCGATATTTTGTTTCAGGTGCAGAGATTGCCGATGGAGAAGTTGGGGCTAGTGAGGAGCTATCAGTTTCACAGGACCCTCCCATGGATGGCGCTGACTGGGTGGAGCTGTTCGTAAGAGAAATGATGAGTTCTTCCAATGTAGATGACGCTAGAGCTCGTACTTCAAGAGTGCTTGAGGCTTTGGAGAGATCCATTCGTGCACGTTCAAGTGCAAGTGCAGAGGCAGCCCAAACCTTTCACCAGGTTGTTTATCATGCCATTGTTTCTGCTACTGTTATTATGGTTGTGGAGACTACTAGAATGATGCAGAATGTATCGTAATTCCCATTACTGTTATTTCCATGTTCTTCTTCTTTGATGGGTGAGAGAAAGAGGGAGAGAAGCGCAGGTGGAAGACGTACCAGGGTAGTTTCGGGTGGGAATAGGGTTGAGAACTTATATCTAATAATGGATGGTTTCTTTCGAAAGATTGGTTGTACTTATGAGTTGCCCTTTTGTAGGAAAATATGATACTGAAGGAACAAGTGGAAGCACTTATTCAGGAAAATACAATTCTCAAGCGTGCAGTGTCTATTCAACATGATCGTCAGAAAGAGAATGAAGAAAGGAGCCAGGAGTTGATACATCTAAAGCAAGTGGTGTCACAATACCAGGAGCAATTGAGAACACTAGAGGTTTAGCACACAAATCCATCAAAATCTAAAGTCTATATTTGATCCCATGAACAAACTAAATTTCAGCATGTTTTTGGTGTCAGCAGTGGACTATGCTGTATGGAATGGAAAATTTCTATTAAAGTCTGGCATTGTAGCCTTTCTGCATTAGTCATTTTGATTGATCCTTTCTTCTTTACAATCATTGCATGATTAATTTATTTGCTGTTTACCCTCTCGAAATGTCTTGATTCTGATTGTTTTTGTGTGGTTTTATGTTTCGCTGCCAGGTGAATAACTATGCATTGACAATGCACCTGAAGCAGGCTCAGCAAAGCAACTCCATCCCAGGGCGTTTCCACCCCGATGTCTTTTAGTGAACGTTGGATACATTAATTTGGCCTTGTGGATGGTTAGTGAGTGTGCTTTCAAGCACTGCTAAGAAGGTATTGTGACTTATCTGTAGGCACTTGAAATGGTGGTCTGCTGTGCTAATTGGGGCTTCGCCGTGCTGGAGCTTCCTATTTTATATCCAAATGGAAGGCAGTGATGAAAGACAGTATTTAGTTTCACTTGAATAAGTTGTTAAGGCTTACTTATCTTTTCCATTTGTGCCCTCAATTTTATGAGAATTTAATACACGTAAGTGTTCGTATGTGTATGTCAAGAGACGTTTTAATTTCATTAATAAAGAGATTTATTGTGCTCAGATCCCTCTCTCATTTTCTTTGGCCGGGTACTGATCATTGCTTCACACCTATCTGATGCAATCTCACCAACCTACAGAAGTTTTGAATGTCAATTTCTGTCAATTTCTATTAGCATCTGCACGTTTCCTTTGTGCCCTGTATTGGGAATCTGAGATGGATTGGAAGCTGGCCGCGTATTCTGATTAAAGCCTTTTTTTGTTTTCCCTTGTTTTTCATTTCGCCCGATGCAAGGTTCTCAATCCCACCTTTTTTCTCTGAATTACTTCCTCAAGAAGAGATCGATGATTAAAGGATGGATACAGTAAATTGGGTTATGCTCAGATGTGAACGAGGGATGATTTCGCAAGTTTTCGAATGGGGCCCCACAGGACATAAAGAAAAAGATTGTTCTTTTCGTGTTGAATATGCTATGTTTACTAATTTTGCTATTTTGTTTCATATCCTTTAGAAGTGTATATATGGGCCCTTTTTTCTTAATTAAGACTGATGTTTTTGTTAACTTACGATTGTTGAATTAGCAATTTATTGCATATCATTTACACATTTGGAAGTGCAACCACGTTTCTTGTTGGTCAACTGCATAAAGAGTCAAGAAAGACAAAACCTTGCTAGCCTGTTTTGTTTCCATTTCGTAGTCTGACTGCATAGTTTATCATCAAGTGTCCAATATAATATGAACACATCGCAAAAAAAAAAGGGGGTGGTAAATGTGGACTAGTCCAAGTCCTCAAACCGCTCGAAGAACCAAAACTACAGGCATATAAGAAACAAAAGAAACATAGAAACAAAAAGGTTCATACGGTTGAAATTTACATACATTTTCCTTTTGTCAGGGCAGAACAGAACTGTACATAAATTGACTAAGCCAGCTACTAGAATGCTCTGATCAGGGTATACGCCGGGAGCTCAGAATATTACTGTCTCTCACCTTAGCTTCATCTAGTCAAGGGAAGTCCGTACACGTTGGGAGGGCTAACCTCTTTTCATATATCGATTGTCACATCTTTCAGATCATGAAAAAGAAAAAAAGAAAAAGAAATACTGCATACCCTTTTTCTGTCAGGTAGAGAGAAACTACGTACATATATACTTGAAGATCTACATATATACATGCATATAGATGACGTGCGTTCTTCTCCATGTACTTGAGGTCGAAATGAACATCTTCTAGGAAAAATGGTTGGAGGATGAAACACCTTGTTTGCATCCACCACCAAAGTGAAAGAGAGGATCGAGGGCTGTATATATATGTATATATATATGGAAGCATAGAATATGATCATGGCGAGGAATACTGTTTTATTGTTGTTTTATACACATTTTCTGCTTTTTCTGATGTGTGTGGGTGCCTGTGTCAATAATATCCATGAGAGAAAAGGAGAGAAGGATAGAGAGAGAGACCTTAATATATAGATCTAGTTTGGAAAAAGCCTAGAGAGAATTAGGAGCTAGGCTAGGCTAAGAGAAGCCTCCGGCCTCCACCTTTCATCATCTTCTTAAACTCGTCAAAATTAACCATGCCATCACCATCCATATCAACCTTCCTAATCATCTCCTTGCAATCTTCCACCTTCTTCCCTTCCTTTAACCCCAAAGAAGAAAGCACCAAACGCAGCTCCTCTACTGTAATTAAGCCATCTCTATCTTTATCAAACACACCAAAAGCCTCCTTTAAATCCTCTTCTCCACCTTCACTTTCTAAACCTGTTGCTGCCTCATCTCCCTCATTCTCTCCCTCCCGACCAACCATGGACTCGCACAGCACGCAGAACTCATCAAAGTCGATCAAACCATCTCCATTAGCATCCACTTTCACGACCATCTCTTCAACCTCTTTGTCTGTCATGAAGATTCTGATATTCTTGAGTGATTCCCGCAGCTCTTGCTTTGCTATGAATCCATCACCATTCTTGTCGAAGGTGGCAAAGATCTTTTTGAGCTCAGGCTTATTGTGAGCGGTAGTACTCCTCTCTTTGTGGGAGGCGGCTGGAGGTGGGGAGGCGGTAGAGTTCATGGGTGAAGAAGATTTGTTGGCTGAAATATATTGCAACCATGCATAGAACTTCTTGGTGGGAAAATGGAAGAATATGTTAACCAGGCCAGCAACAAATAAAACTGCTAATAACAGTAGGGTAATTATCACCATTTCTGCCGTCTAATACAACCAAAGAAGACGAGGAGGGGGAGCAGGAGGAGGGCAGAGAACAAAGAGATTGGAGAACTTTTGTCTGTTTACGAGACTTTAGTGGTGTGGAAATTACTATAAAAACTTCGGAAGTGGAAAACGCGGTATTCGGTGGTACTTTTGATCCCACAAACCGCGTGAACTAAAATAACTATATTGTCAAATTATGAAAATGAATGTTTTATTGACACATAGTGGCATTGGAATATTACACCTTTCCATCAAACAAAGGCACTTGTCGATTCCGCAATAAGTCCTGTCTACTCTATTAATTGCCAACTGTGGTGGAAAGTTCAAAACAAAAATTAATAATGGTCAAGGCTAGCTAGCTAGCTGAACCATATATAAAAGTAGTACTATTTTGTTTAAACAGCTGAAAATAAAATAAAATAAAATAAAATTTATCTAAAGATCAATACAGCTAGATTTATAAAAAAATTATATCAAAATAAATTGATAAAATGACGTGATTTCATATGATTTATCATATGATTTATTTTATAATAAAAGTAATTTTAAAATTTAATAAATTATATCAAATCACATAAATTTGTAATATTATATTTTTTGTAATCACTTTATGACTAAAATATTTCTCAAACATATATTTTTACTGTTAATTATAGTGCATGTTGTTTTCTTTTCTTGATAAACAAACAACTGAACCAATAATTCATTTTTTTTTAATGAAAAATGTTATTTATATTTATAATTTTATGTATATAATCATAAGTGTTGACATATCAACTATTACAGAAGATTTTGAAATCCAAATTAAAAAAATTGATAAAATGGAGTTGATACGCAATAGTTAATATTCAATTACATAAAATATTGTATTGTGTATAAAGTAGTACGGACAAGTAACACTACTTATTTCTTATTGTAATATATATAATATTTTATATTGATCAACTTGAATGGGTGGCTTACATCATAGTTTTGATACCAGCTTGTGTCGTCATTAATCGTCATGGAAGGAACAAAATGATGTTCATATATATTAATCTACAGCTAGCACTTGCCAACGAAAAAAAGAAAAAGAAAAAGAAGAATTTGTATACGAGAACCCCCACATTATATATACTTCATGATTTATCATTATAAATGTCTACCATTATTCCAACTGAAAAGAGATTGAACCATTTGGGTTTCGTTCATTTGAAAATTCTATCTAAAAAAAAGGACTTGTGGATGGATGGAGTCGTACTGGACGCGCGAGAGAAAACGATGAGTCCAGATCAGGTTGATGATGACTTTGTGTGGACTAGAAAGTAGATGAGAATCAAGGGGACTGTGGCCTCCATGAGACTGACCTCGAAAATCATATCCACAGAAATTCTCCTCGCATTGATCTTAAAAAATCCAAAGAAAACAAAACAAAACAAAAATAAAAAGGCATATGTGGTGGTGTGCAATAATTCAAAAAATAATTAACTCATATTTTTTTAAAAATAGCTAATGTTACAAATTGTAAAGATAGAACTTATTCTTTCCAAACTTTTTGTTGTGGCTTATATTTTTAATAGTTTGCTTAGATATTGGCATTAATTTGTATTGGAATTGAAAAATACATTCTCTGGCTGATGTGCAAAGCACGGCTAATAAAATATTTTAAAATAATGATAGATACAGTTCTAAAGTATATAAGACGCACACAATCTCTTTGAAAATGAAAGTAAGATCTGTCGTTAAAACAATAATCTTTCTATGTGAGTTCCAGATTTATTTATTATTTTCAAAATGAGACTTGTATACTATAAGACTGCAAATATCAATTCTCAAATATTTGCATGATATAATATGATTTGAAAGATAAGTATTTAAATTTGAATCTTGCAATCAAATCTTATCATTTAAGTTATATATATATATATATATACACAGTTTGCTCTACATATAAGTTTAAAAATAGAATAACTCATTAAAATCACGTTTTCCTATGATTTGGTTGAGAAAGATTGTCAATATTGTTGTTTTTGCTTTATTCTTAGTCCCACACCGGTGGGTGAGTAAAATAGGGGCTAATTCTAAAGCTATAAATAAGAGGCTTAGCCTCTTAGTTTAAGTGCACCAGTTGAAAGCTTATCTAGTAACTTTTGACTTTAGTTAAATTCCTCTATTAGCCTTTTGTAAAAAGGGAAGAGGTGTAAAGTTAAAGTTTTACTAGTGGGGTAGCTTTGTAGGTGTGGTGAGGAGAAAAATTGTGTGATTGTAACAATTTTTCACATAGTGAATTTTCTTCTCTGGGTCTGGTGGTTTTTCTCCTGTTTTGGAGTTTCCACGTAAATTTCTTGTGTTGTTATTATTTCTCTATTTTTCTTGTTATTCCTGCAAAGGTAGATCCTAGGGGGGTGAATTTGGAAGGTCCAAATTCCCAACAATTGGTATCAGAGCCACTAGGTTCTTTTTGTGGGGTGGAGTTTTGGTGTGGTAGTGTGGATACGTACAGTCTAAGGAGGTTCTGTCTAGGAGATTGGAAATTTTAAGTGTGTCCATTGTGACCCTCCAATCTTTCCTGGGAACTGACTTAGTGAGGTACTATTCATTTCTACAGTAAATTCATCAAAACAATATCAGGAAGTATGCCTTCAAATCTTGTCAAATTTGAGGTGGAGAAATTTGATGGGAGAATCAATTTTGGCTTGTGGCAAGTACAAGTCAAGGATATCTTGATTCAATCAGGATTACACAAGGCATTGAAGGGCAGACCAACACCTGAAGTCAGCACTGGTACTAGTGCGACTGGTGAAAAGAGCAGATCTAAAATGAGCGATGAAGATTGGGAGGATCTGGATTTGAGAACAGCAAGTGCGATACGTCTGTGCTTGGCCAAAAATGTTCTTGCAAATGTGCATGGAATATCTACGGCAAAGGAACTCTGGGAAAAACTTGAAGAGTTGTATCAGACGAAGGGCGTCTCAAATCGTGTGTACCTGAAGGAGCAGTTTCATACACTACGGATGAGTGAAGGTACAACTATTTCAGATCATTTAAGCGTTCTCAATGGCATTGTCGCTGAGCTAGAAGCTATTGGAGTTAAAATTGATGATGAGGATCAGGCCTTGAGACTCATCTGGTCTCTTCCACCTTCCTATGAGCACATGAAGCCTATTTTGATACATGGGAAGGAGAAAATAATTTTTTCAGAGGTTACCAGTAAAATCTTTTCTGAAGAGAGAAGACTAAGTAGTGGAAATAATGTTCCACTTGAGAACTTAGTGATGGTAGCAGCTGGAAATGGGAAGATGAAGAACTCCATGAAGAAGAAAGTAGTCTGCTGGGAGTGTGGACAATCTGGGCACGTCAAGAAAAATTGTCCGAGAGCAGGAGCTGGTTCGGCAAGTGGCTCCAAGTCAGTAAATGGAGATACTGGAAATGATGCTAATATTGCGTCTCTCTCCATAGAAGATTTTGATCTTTAAAAGGAGACGTGTACATCCTCATGGCATGCCGCTAATTCCCAAAGTTGCCATGATAGAGGATGTGTTAATGTTAGCGGGTCCACAAGTTTGCACACAGGCATTGGTTTGGCATTGATGCAGGGTGTGTGGTGGAAATTCATGTCGATGGCTGATGAACTTCCAGGAAAGCCAAACGTGGAAGTTACACCATAATTTTCAGCAAAGTTGTTTTCGACATGGGCCGAAGTGAAATGCTTGGAATTGGTTTATTCTGAGTGGGTATGCTTTTATGGTGAAGCATGATAGCGGAAGCTATGAAGATCTTCATTGAGGTGGAGCTTGGCTGTGGGACTAGTCAAAGTCGCAAGGTGGAGATTGTTGTTTTTGCTTTATTCTTAGTCCCACACCGGTGGGTGAGTAAAATAGGGGCTAATTCTAAAGCTATAACTAAGAGGCTTAGCCTCTTAGTTTAAGTGCACCAGTTGAAAGCTTATCTAGTAACTTTTGACTTTAGTTAAATTCCTCTATTAGCCTTTTGTAAAAAGGGAAGATGTGTAAAGTTAAAGTTTTACTAGTGGGGTAGCTTTGTAGGTGTGGTGAGGAGAAAAATTGTGTGATTGTAACAATTTTTCACATAGTGAATTTTCCTTCTCTGGGTCTTGTAGTTTTTCTCTATTTTTCTTGTTATTCCTGCAAATGGTAGATCGTAGGGGGGGTGAATTTGGAAGGTCCAAATTACTAACAAATATGTTGGAAAAGTCTAATTCCACAAGAGTATCGTAAAAAACAATGATCGATTTGCATAAAATTATTTATGTAACATTGTAGAAAAAGAAGAGCTTATGATGAACTCATGTTGCCTTTTGACATGATATTCTATGTGCCTAGCTAATTCATTAGGTGCCGTGGTTACCAAAGAATAGATGCTGCTAGCTGCATCGACTTTCAGCATCGGATACCTATCCTTGGGAGCAGCATAAATTAATGGCCACACCCAGCTAGTTAGCTGCTTCCTTCAAGGAAATGTTCCAATTAAGAAGAATATGCTTCTTTCTGTCTTCCCGGCCAGTACCGTTTTCTTGACACCTTCCTGTGAGAAACGGGAAGATTTAACAGCAATTATGTGCTTAAATAATTAAAGATCATGTCACTCGGACCCTTTAAATTTGTATAATCTCCCGTCTCACCGGAGCATACATAAAGAGATCTTACAAAATAAATTTATAAATTAATATAATTTCATATGATACGTTATATTTATTTTATAATAAAAGTAATTTTACAATCTAAATCGTACGATATCAAATTATATCAATTTGTAAATTTATGTTTGCAAAATCTCTTTATCACTACTTTCTATTACTTTATTACTTGTCTATACACATACTGATATCGTTCATGAGACCTTCAATTTAGGGATTTTTGTACGCAATGTCCAAATGATTATTCATGATTGATTCGGAGGTTTTACCAATCACTGCTTTATTTTTCCCTTATTTTTTTCTCGTCTTCAAAAACCAAAAAGAAAGGAAAATCAAACTTCTTGTTGAAGTTTAGATGGCTCTGAGAACTGTGCACAATGGAGTAGGGCTTGGACACGGCGGCCTGAAGACCCAAGGGCAATCATGGGCCATTATTTTAGGGGCATGCAGCCCAGTGGGCCGTTCAAGTTAGTACACGTTATAGAAGTCGTGAAAGAGCTCTCAAATTGATTAGATGGGCTTCCTGAATAAAACAATCTTACTTGATAATCTCATGCGCGTATATGGTCTTCCCTTTGAATTCGTGTCACAGACTCACAATTTAAGTTACTTTATATTTAAGTAATTAGTTAATGGCCCTCTACTTCCAATAGTCTTGGAAAGGCCCCAAAGTAACATCCAACCAGAGGTGAGTTCTTTAGTATGTTAATGCTAAAAGTGAAGGATAAGATGGTTTGGGCCGGGCCTGATCTTTCCAATCAAACTGAAAAGGGTTTAAAACAAAAAAGTCCAAGTAGTGAGTGCTATTCATGGGCTAAATCGACCTTCTATTTGTACCCTTTGCCTAGGAGTGACTAACTTTCGGGAGCATCATTAAATTTATATATTTTTTTAATCTAATCCTTCAATTAAAATTTGATCAGCTTCATTAAATCTTGTTTGGGGCAAAAAACCTTATAAATAATATTTTTTTTGCTTTAACTTAACTTTTCTCAAATATTTTTCTTGTCAAAAAAATTAGAACTCAGTCGAATTGATTCGTTTTATTTTTTGAAAAAAAAAAAAAAAAACCCCGACATAAGGTAGTAATAATAATAAAAAATTTAAAAGCAGTACTAGCACGAGACCTGTCCTGACAAGAACAAAAAAGAATTTTTTACTTTTATTTTTTTATATTTTTAAATAAAAAAATTTACAACATCACTGAAAAAATACTTCCTTATCGGGACCCACATGTCAGTGACTCTTAACATTTTTGTAAAATCAAAGTGTAAAGAAATAGTTGGACCCAAGAAAAATAATTTCCTAGAGGACGAAAAGAAAGAAAGAGAGGGAAACAAATAATGTTCAACGACTCGATTAAAGTCCATTATTATTGTACTACTAAGTATCCAATGGGCTTTTTAGCTGTAGCGTTTACTTGTTGGAAGCTGAGTGCAACTTTTTGTGGAGGTGCCCACAAGCATTTGAACAAGTTGCACCCTTAATTTTTAAATAAATAAAATAAAAATAAATTTCGGATAAAAAAAATTCACCAATAATCCAACCAAAACAAACAAATCTCACCAATAAAGAATAATATCCTCTTTTCCACATAATGTTTTTTGAGATTTAATAAAACAAGAGTTGTATGCATGTGATGAATCATTATTGAGGTTTGGGCCCATGTGTGTAACAAGACTGTTCAAGTGGGCCCATATGTTCTGTTCATTTGGGCCCGTCTGTGTACCTACCAGTACCCAACCCCCACCAATTGTGTTTTGTGTATATACATTATGTATATTTGAGACCTAAGTTATTGTTTTGTTGTGGATATATTCAAATTTATTGCGGAAATCAACATTATATGGGTGAGAGGGTTTGAGTGGTGCGAACAGGCTGTTAAATGACCCCATGAAAGTGACCCCCAATTAGAAGACGACAACGTTACCGTAGCAATCCTTGTCAGCCCCGTCCCGTTGTGCCTAACACCTTTATTCCCCTATTGGAGCTCAGCACATGCCCCCCATTTTCTCCCATTGCTTAGGTTGGTCCTGTCACAACCTCATAAGTGACAATTTTAAATGGGATAAAACTGCAGTACTGAATCCATTTGATCATTAACCTTGGGGTAGTTCTACCCATATGCCATTTTTATGCATACATGAACTTGTATATATATATATATATATTAGCAGGATTGCTTTTTACTTTTTAATGTTGGGTATGTGTATGAGTAGTAATTCTATTGGAGTACTGTTATTTTAAAATTTATGTACTTTACATTGCTTACATGACATAATTTAATTTGAAAAAAAAAATTTTAATTTGAACCTTCCAGATCAAATCTTACTGTTTAATTAAAGCCGATGTTGTGCTCTATGTATGGGTCTAAAAATAAAATATCTAATTCTATTGTGATAAAATTTTGTGTATAATTAACAACTCTCCAATTTCTCAAAGAAAGTCATTGCGGGTGTTTAAAATTTTCATACATATATGCGCACGCGCCCACTATAACATACCCTAAAACTAGTAAATGATTGATTATGTTTGCAAATGAATTGGAGTGGTTGGGTATCCTTCAATCAAGTGGTATAAAGTTGCAATTAATTTAATTACTCGATCACCATAGTACAAAAGCGTTGTTAGATTAACCATAATCTTAGTATTAATTAAGCAGCATGTTAATACGTGTAATTTATACAAAGTTATGATCTTATCTCCATCCCTTTTCTCCTTATATATCTATATGTTATTATTAGATGCATTGATGAACTTTTATATATATATATATATATATATATATATATATGTATTTTTTTGATACATTGGAATAGAGGGTTCAACTCATAATCTCTATTTTAAAAATGTAGATATGGTGCTATCAGGCCACATGTCGTTGGCAACTTTTCTTTAATATTAGATTCATTTGCAATATTTCAAATGGGTGATTATTAAACATTGGGTAAAATCTTGGTAGATAATAACTGATAAGTGTATGATTAAAGTAAAGGAAATCCAAACCCATGAATTATTTCAATTTGTCCAATATCAATATTAAAAATAAAAAATAAAAACAAAGAAAGAAAAAGAAAATATAAGGACTAACAGAATGATACGGTATTTTATGGGATCCGTACGAGTGCAGATCATCGGATGCTGGGGTAACTCGTGCACCGGAATGGTCAAACATCATATGACAAAATGGCAGCAGAAATTAAGAAATTCACTGTTGATGATTTTATTGCATTGAGCAATGCTTGGGATCCTATAATGGGTCCCAGCATTTCTCTTTTATTTTTTTTTGTTATTTTTTTGATTTAATAATTAAATAAATATTTTTTTATTGATATTATAATTTTTTTAAATAATATTTTAAAATTACATAAAATAAAAGGACATATATATCTATATTTGTCGGGATTCAAATTTGAATCTCGATCGAGTCGGTAGTTGTAAAACCACTCTATTGTATTTTATTTTCATATAATGCAGGAGTTGTAAAATATACTAAATAAGAGATTTAAATTTAAAAAATAATATTTTAATATTAAATTCTACTATTTTTTTATGCATGATAGTTAGTATTATATCTAAAATTACTCTTTATTTTATTATATACTTTGGGCAACAATAATAAAGAACCATCGTATCATTTCCTCTAAATGCATGCCTTCATATGTTGTCCTCTAGCTCAGCTCCCACACGGTTATTTTCACAATATTACTATTTATTTTGCCTTAAATATTATTATCAGAGACATTTTTTTAATTCGACAGATAGATCGTGACCTTTCATTTTTTTTTCAATCTGAATAGAGACTCCATCCATCTGTACTTGTTAATAATTTCAATGATATGTCATATCAGCCCCAATAAAATTACAACACGTCTCTGATAATGCTGATTCAGCCCCAATAAAAACCGAAAATGGAAAATGAAAAAATGGGATAAACTAACTTTGTTCTTTTATTTTGGTTTTTCTTCAATTTAAAATTTTTTTTGTTCTTTTTAAGATTTTATTATATACTTTACGTCATGATATTGTATAGTACTAAATTTATGGATGATATTGTATAGTAAGAACGTCTTTGAAATACGATGTCTTTTAGATAAAGATCTCCTCAAATTCTTACTAGGATTTAATGATTTTGTGAGAGAGAAATAGACATATAAATTGAATTTTATAATATTTAATATTATCCAAAATATCCATGTGAATAATAATAAATATTTAGAAAAGATATTTACAACTGTAAATTGTGTAACTGCCGCTTAATCGTTTTGAAAAATTGAATAAAATATAGAATTCACATAAAAAAATTAATTTTTTAACACTAAATCCTATTCTTTTTAAAGCTATTACATCACATTTATACACTTTATGATTATATATAAAATTACTCATAAATATTATAAGACTCTTTATATATTTATCTCTCTCTTATTTGAATCATTCAAATTCTGTTAAAAAACTCGAAAATATCCTAAAAGTAAAAGGTTTTGCAAGTTTTCCCTTACCCTAATTTATGGAGTCGACACACCTATAGCTAGCTGGTAGTGGTAGCTAGCTATATATATGTTAGTTAAAGGGGATCACAAGGATTCAAAAGGAGGACTTCTTTACCAATTTCCTATACAAGTTTGCAGAACACAACCAAGCTGCTGCCATAATGGCTTGAGTTAGATGTTCGTAAAAAAAACAAAACAAAACAAAGAAAAGCAAAACGTGTCAGGATTTAGTTAAATAGATGAGTTTGGCCCCATTATATATATGTGTGTGTATTATATATAACAGATAAAGCAGCTGAATGGCACAATTCAATGACAAGGGCCAGTAGTACTACTCTGTTAAACAGTATAACACCAAAAGGGAACAAGCACGCACTCGTATTCTAACTTCTGCAGATCCGACTCTGTTCACTAACACATGCGTGCATGGGGAAACTAATAATATTCACTGCATGCAAGTAAATGAATTGCTGCTAAACTGAAAGTTTAACTTTTCCCAGTAGTACTGATGCATGGCCACAAACTAACTGAGCTTGTGCATCATGCATGCATCCATGTAATCTTATCATGCAGATATGACTACGACATGCCACATCCAAGAGCCCCCACTGCTCAGGCTTGCCGTGTGTTATAAGTAGATACTGTTTGAATTCTATTATATATGTGATAGAAGTATTGAATTCACAAAAAGAACTCATAAAATTTAAGGTCATGACATATATACATGACTTCTTGTAGTATGTCAAATTAATTGTATTTGTAAGACAGATTTAACGTCATTGTACCAAAGCAACCCACATCATGAGCTTGTAAATTTAAACTCTTGTGAAGTACTAAACGTTTCTTATTTGAGAAATGTTTTAACTACAAAATTAAATCCACAAACTAATGTAACTTGATGTGGTATTACTAATTTTTTATACTGTAAAATTATTTTTATTGTAAAGTAGATCTAACGTATTATATGAAACCATGTCAGTTTATGAATTTACTTTTGTGAAATATATTAATTGTGGCTATAGTTCTCTTTCTTATTTTATAATATTGGCTTGAGTACTACTCCCCCCTTCAAAATAACCATTAAAAATCCCAGTCAAATAAGTGCATTTATGCACCAAGTACTGCTTCTGATACATATAATATGCAGGTTATGTTTTATCTTTACTGTACACATGTGAGTATCAGTAAATTAACCTCCCATCATC
Organism: Carya cathayensis; assembly: GCA_011037825.1. NCBI lineage: Eukaryota > Viridiplantae > Streptophyta > Magnoliopsida > Fagales > Juglandaceae > Carya > Carya cathayensis. The sequence goes on from QGSO01000196.1 coordinate 1,414,669, forward strand.
ATATCGTGTATATATAACGGCCTTCTTAGTTAATCAAAATTACGTACGTATGATGGTTTTTTTTTTAAAAGGTGAATATTAATTAATGTTAATTATATATATATGTTGCTATTCATGTTTTGTTTCCCTAATTTCCACGTTTTGGATAATTAACGTACGTGAGTACCTAAGGTTTACAGCTTGTTCTTAGCGTTAGCGAGCGCCCTGCATGCATCATGTTTCGGGTCCAGTACCTGGTGCTGATGAATCAGTAACTGGCCGGGAAAGTACTGCGTGCATGCATGTAGATATGTACAAAATAAAGATTGTACGTAACTGATGCAACATATTCACGGAAGTAAAACCAGATTCGATCGTCATGTACATGCAGCATGGAAATAAAGTTTAAGCTCCAGTTGTTTCTTTCAACAGGAAATATTTGCAGCTTTCTCAACTCTACCAAAGTTGCAGACATGCATTAATCCTAGCTACATGCATGCAGCATCATGTGAACAATAGCTAGCATCGATATCGATGCTGACATGTCCGTACACATTTTATAAATTTTTATATTAGGGTCTTTTATTTCTTTCTTGTGACGAAATTAATACTTGCTATAAAATAACAACACCAATAATCAGTCATGTTTCTTTTCAAAATTCTTGAAAGAAAAATTAATCTATTTATAAGCTTTATTTTTTTTTAACATATCATACGTACACATGACCGCTGATCGTATGAAACATTATGCTAAAAGATTATTGGTGTTTTGGCAAGTATAAGTGATACGCTAACACACTGATTTATGTATAGCAAAACTCAATTATAAAATAAGATATATGTATACGTCATATACATGTTTTGAGGATAGAGTAGATATATATAAATAATAAAATCTACAATATCTTTTCATTGATTTAAATTTTTAAGATAAGTATTAATGATTGCACGGAAAGTTTGGAGTAAAAATCTTTAGCAATAAATAAATTTAAGCTCTAAAATAGATCATAGAAATTAAAAGTAGGTCCAGATCGTTATGTAGTGACAATTAGCCTATACTGCTTTGATTAATTAATTTGAACGTGGGATTGACATGATGATCAATGCCTTTTCCAAAACCTTGATGATCTTCCAAAACCATCATCATCCAAATTCGATCGGGAAATTCTTAGAAATCTCGAATTAGTACATATAAGTTATAGCACGTACTCTCAATCTACGGCATGCGCTAGATGGATCATATTGATATATCATTGAAATCCCGGTAATTATATAAGAATTTTGATAATATGACATCAATTATGTAATAATAAGACCAAGAACATTGCAAGATCAATATTTCGTGATTACCAAGTAATTATTCATTAACATGGAAAGTATTGAAATTAGCAAGCATTGCTTAATTGAGATCCCAGCATTACCAGCATTGCACTTTCTCCCTATTCTATCACCAGTTTCTCTCCCTCTTGAACACACACGGGCATGAGTTCATTAATTAACCGGTTATCCTTATGTGTGTTGTATGAGATTTTGAAGGGTGCATATTAGTGTCGAAGGGTGTTCAGGATGTAGTGCACCTGAAAGGATTTTGACATTTCAACCTCGAGATTCTTCAATTGAGTTACAATGTCCCTTATTTTCATGATGTGCTTGCACGCACCTTTGACATTGATGAACCTTAGGGATGAGAACTTCATGCTTAGAGTGGTTACTAGTGCCTTGTCTGAAGTGACAAATTGATCATCAATGTCCAATGACTTTCGACAAGTCTAAGACCTTTTCATGCTAATCAACAGAACCACAAATACCAGCAGAAATTATAGTCTTAATGAACATCATGCTGAGATGATTAGATCGCTCCCATTGTTCATAAAGCGTAATATCCACTGCAGTGCTAGTATCAATGAGTGCTGGTAGTTCATCTTTCCTAATATAATAGTTTATGTCCATCCACCCTAAATGAAAAAGAACTCTCTCATTCCAGACCTTATAGTTATCTCCCTTAAGTTCAAAAATATCATAACGAATATCAAATAAATTTGCAAGTTGTACAATTGCATAAAATTATAAATTACATGCTTATGTTAAAACTGTGACTTAAATAAAATTTCATGGTTTACCAATGTAAGTCATGCTTAAAAATTGAATCTAATGACATAAAAATTGTCTGTGAGCTAAATTTTTAAATATCCAAGCAGATTCAATTATTATTTATGATTGAATTTATCAAATTATTTACTTAATACATAATTCTAAAGGGTATATTATGATTATAATTTTATATATATTCTATCGTAGATTAAACTTTATGATAAAAATATCAAATTATTAAATTAATTCATAATTCTTGTGGGTAAGTTATGAATAATTTGATATTTTACCCTTATTAATCATATAAATATAATAAAAATTCATGTGGGATAAAATTTATTATATTAAGTATGATTAATTACAGTTAATGTCTAAATATTATTTATGTGATCCTAATCAATCATAATATATCATTTTTATTTAATTAAAGATGCTGTGGCTATTCACTAATTAATTAAAAACCATATTGATCACTAGACATTATAACTTTTATGCATAAGGATTAACTAAATATGAGAATAATTATAAAGTGCATAATTTTAACTAAAATTAACATGTTATTATTATTCACAGAATATTCTCACAATTTAAGCATAAACATTGCATAATTAAAACTATAATATTATACATAATATTTAATTTCATACTTTTAACTATATATATATAAACTCATCCAAAAATTGCATGTATTAATTGAGAGCAGAAATACTCAATTCATGCAAACTAAATATGAGGATAATTATTAAATTTACACAACAGTTATCTAAATCGCACATAACTAAATCAAATAAAAATTATATGCAAAAATTGAGCAAAACTTATAGCATGGCCAAACCAAACCAAGTAAACATGTTAGACATATTATAAGCACAATAATATGGCACAATAATTACAAGCACAAAGGGTGTGGGCCCAAAAACCCACTTTCTAGACCATCTACAAAAGTGGAAACTAAATGTCGTTTTTTTTTTTTAAACTAACCTAAATAAACGACATGTCGTTTTTCCAAAATGAAAAATGATGTGTCATTTTTCTCCTTCTAATAAATAGACCCATATAAACGACATGTTTTTTTTCAAAACTGAAAACAACGTGTCGTTTAGTTCTATACTGAATGAAACCTTCCAACTAAACGACATGTCGCTTTTCTCAAAACTGAAACGCCCTATCATTTAACTCCATACTGAATAAAGGGCAATCCAACTAAACTAGATGTCGTTTTTTTTTTAAACTGAAACGACCTGTTGTTTAGCTCTATACTGAATGAAGGGCCACCCAACTAAACGACATGTCGTTTTTCTCAAAACTGAAAACAACGTGTCGTTTAGCTCGTCTTCAACCTCCAGACGTGACAAACTCGGTTGCAGGCCACAACTCAAAAACTATGTTTTTTATGTCAAAAATTATGATTCTAATTACAAAAGGTTTAGAAAAACAGTTTTCAAATGATTTCAACGTTGTTTCGAATCAAAATTGACCAAAAATCAAAACTTAATTTCAAAAAAAAAAAAAATTGGCCAAAACAGAGACAAACAGAGCATATGAATAAACACCAATGCAGAGATAAAACTTGGTGCTCCGAAACCAAATGAAAGCATAATTACGATTCAAAAAATGAAATTAAAACTTAATAAGAATTAAAAACTGAAATGCATAAGAAATGATACATCTGGCCATTGATGCTTATTCACACTTTCTCACTGTTTCTTTCTCTTTTTGGCACTTCCAAACTCTATTCACTCTATTTAGATGTGTAAGATTGAAGGGGATTGAGTTGAATGAATTTGGAAACCAAACCATAGTATTTATAACCAAAACTTCTATCAAGCTTCTGTGGCTACGTATCTCATGACTTTAGTTTATCATGAGGCAGTTCTAACGCTCTACAAACGTAATGAAGTTTCGGATTGGGTCACTTCAAGAGCTCCTAAAATCAAGAGAAGCTTGAAACCCGTTCCTACGAATGATGTCTGTGAGAAACAGTCAACAAGCTTAACTTAAATGCGTGCAAAACATGACGTTAACACTTTATTATACAAAGACATAAGGTATCAATATTCTTCTATATATTCTAAAGTTTTAAATTATGAATATACAAGGACATACTCTTTCCTCCTACTCGGGTACGTGATCTACAGTTGTGGTAGACGCATTTTTCTTAGGAATACGTAAATAAAGGATGCTTCTCGACAGGATTGGATTTAATTTCAAACATAAAGATAGAGCTAAGAGGTAAAGGGAAATAGACGACAAGTGTTTTGTGGCAGGAATTAAAAGTACAATTTTTATTATTATATGTTGGCCCATTTTTTAATTTGGTAGGGACTTGGGCTACATATACGCCACTTGATGGATGATGGTCTATGGACACTCCGGTCTACTCCTGGAAGTGATTCTGTAAATGATGTCAATTCCACCCAAAATCAAAATAAAATGAAAAACACACGTGCATGCACGCGCGAAATGACAGATGTGTCTCGATAATTTGTCCAGTTTTGGTGCCCTTTTTTTTAATTTTTAGGTAAAGTGTCGACTTCACTTCTCTTATGCTGCCGGTTTCATGTCCTAAATCATGTTGTGTTCTACCCACGGAAATAATTCACGAGTATATGGAAAATATCACTAAAAATTAATTAAAGATATGGAGGAAAATCCAACAGGGTGGATGGATGGCATGCATAGCTTGCGAGGTACATGTGAGAATGGTTCTCTTACAAGGAGATTCCCTTGTCGAGAATGGTTCACTTATCTCTTTTTTTCTTTATGCTTTGAGTGAAAATATTATAACACTCGAATAAACAATACATAGTTTATGAGAAATTTATCTCGCTTTACAATAGACTCAAGTACTTAAATCCATATTATTATATAAACATCGACTTGATCATTCTTTGAGTTGCTCGCCAGCTATCCATTTTGCCATCTCGTAAGCTATTGAGTTTACTCTCTCTCTCTCTCTCTCTCTCTCTCTATGAATTCACTTGAAGTATTGTTAATTTGTATTTATTCTGAGGTCTCTGATAATCTAGGTATGTTTAGATAGTAAGATGATAATTTTTAGTCTTAGATGAAAGTTTAAAATATTATTTTTTTAATATTATTATTGTTTTGAAATTTGAAAAAGTTGAATTATTTATTATATTTTATATGATAATTTTAAAAAAATTATAATAATTAAATGAGTTGATATGAAAATTTTGTGTCTCATTTTATTTGCCAAACCTAATGGCCTAAGTCATCACTAAGATTTTCATATTCTAGATCCTATTGCTTATTTAAAGATGTAAAGGCATCCTGCATACCTTATCGGTAGATGAACAATCTCTCTCTCTCTCTCTCTCTCTCTCTTCTTCCTGTGGGAGTGGCCTGCAACCATCTAAGGGATTAAACAACCTATATATGTTGTACATGCCAAAAATAAGTATAGGCTAATCATTTCATTAATCATAATAGTTTTTTTCAATATTAGAAACTTTTTTTAAAAGAGTTCTTATATTTTCAAATCGATGTGTAGAACATATCATCCACATCACTTATAAGATTTAAATTTTAAGATTTATCATCCAAATCAAATTATGTCGTATAAGCAGTATATAACATTACAATTGTAATCCTGAAATGCGCAAGCGTCATGTAATTCTTTTAAAAAAATAAATAAATATAAAATTCACATTAAAAAATTAATTTTTTAATAATAAATTCCTACATTTTTTTAAAAAAATTACACGACACTTACTTATCCTATAATTGTATATAATATTATTCATAATTCTTAAATTATAATTTATTTTCTAGTAGGTCCAATCGGCCAATTATCAAAACCATCTAAAATTTGACCGTTAGAATTAAATTGATGTTTCTTTTTACAATTTAGTGGATGTGACAAAAGCAGCATTAATTTGAACGGTGAAAATTTAATTTTCGAAAAAGGGGGGAAAAAGAAAAAAGAAAGTGTTTGCTGCGCAATGAATCGGACGGCAGATATCAATGCAGATCAAATGAAGCCGAAACAAGACCGTACAAACCCAAAGAAAACAAACTGTTGCAACAGGTGGTGCTGAGGTAGACCTGACCGTAACGGGTCATATAAATTTCTGGAGATTTATAATTAAATATTATTTTTGGGGGCCCCTTTATTTACACAAAGAACCCCACAGTCCAACACTACCACCCCCCGTCACCTCATTTAAGGCCCACCACACACACAAAATTATTAATAATTCTCTCTCCTTTTAAAAATTTAAATTACTTTCTACTTTTTCTTGTCACAGCAGAAAAATATATATTTTGCTTAATTTTCTTTTTGGGTCACGATCCATACGTTATTCTTTTTGTTTTTGTTTTTGTTTTTGTTTTTTTAAATAGATCCTTACGTTATCCTACATCCATATTACCGGCTAGAGAGTATTAGAAATAGGAAAATGCTAGTTTCTCATATGAATTTATTCTTTTATCTTGATCGTTGATGTATTTTAATTTTTTTATTTAATAGTTTAAATAGTGAATATTAGTATATTAGTATTTTTTTATTTTTTAAAAATATTTAAATATGTTTAAAAAATATGAAAAAGAAAAAAAAAATTAAAAAATGACATTTAATTTATGGGACATGATCACCACTGGCGGGCATGCAGAGTAACATTACCCTTGAATGAATTTTCATTCAAATGGTTGATTTATAGAGCTATTTAAAATGTGTCACATCAGTTAATTTAATTTAATTTAATTAAGGATGAAGAGTAGCATTATGATCTGTACGTAGAGCTATTTACACATTTGTGAATTTTGTGAATTTTATTTTGCTTAATTGAAACTGATATTGAGAAGGGTATATACAAGATTATAATATTGTTTTTCTGAGAGTCAAGATTTTATGCAATAATTTCTCAGTTTATGATCATTATTATATGCTTATATACCTTTCCATGTCAATCTATCACTTGTATTTATAAGAGAAAATTTTATGGTAAACCAAATTATATAAAAACTTTATATGAAAAAGCTATATCACTTTTGTTAATGTATCACTTTTAATAGATGATATAATTCATAATTCATTTAATTTTTCTTGGGTACGTAAGAAACTGCACTATATATTATCAATAATATTTAATAAAATTAATTATTAAATAGTCTCAGAGCACGTAAAATGGTAACGCCAATAATAATAATAAAAGTAACTATTATAGGATACCATGCCATTAAAAATAAATGATTATATAGGCTGGCCATTATATATTAATATATATATTTATATAGCATGATATGATCTTGTGATAAAATAGACCGGGTGTCACGTTAGTCGTATTTCAAGACTACTTAATGTTTTTTTAATTTAAGAAGTAATACATTTGAAAAGGATATATACATATATATATATATTGGATCTTGATATGAATCCTAATATTTATAGAATTATTACTCATTCTTGAATTTTCGCTCACATTTTGATAGACGTTTTTTGGAAATTGCTTTCTATCACGTACTAATTACTTTGTGCATGGATGAAATCATTAATCCTTATAAAGAAAGTAAATCCATATGTCAAAATGGGATAATTCCTGCCTTTTCATCTTTATTAAATAATTATATTTTTATTGGCTCGCAGACACGTGGCAATATATTATTTTTTGAGCGACCTTAATTTTATGGTACCTTATGCTAAACATCTTAATTAATTATAACCATTCAGTCAAACCTTTGCTTAATTAATTATAATATGAATGTAGTACCCTTAGACTTAGCTAGTTTTTATCTATATTTGCAGTACGTACGAGAGATGTTTATGAGCCAACGTACGTTGTAGATCACTAACACGTACGTAATTCTTATTCGAAAACATCATGTGTTTTTCACGAACTCAAAAGATACATGGGACAAGCTAGTAGCATGGTGAACATGCAAAAGAAACAAAATAGCCTATCAAAGTAATATATATAGGACGACGGACTATCAAATAAAACTTAGATATTGACCATGAAATGGCATCATGATCGATCGATCTTTGTATGGAATGTGAACAAATATGCATTGCCTACGAAGTTGAAGGTCGTGCAAATACAATATTCTCATACATGATGATATAGTGGTACGTACTACGTGCATGCTAGCATCAGCTTGGTATGTGTATATATATATATATATAGCTTGTGATTCTTGAAATAAAAGAAAATGATTTTGTGTTGATTTGATATGAAAAGTGATCAGACGAGTAGCAGTAGTGATATATGCTCCGAAAAGCATAGCTAGGAAAGCTGAAAGTATAGTGAAGCCAGCATGATCATCTCAGAAACAAATATATATATATATATATATTATATAATATGCTCCGATATTAATATCATATTAATGTAATCTCATATATATATGTACGTTGGAAACTTTGGAGTGTTCTTTTGTTTGCAAGTGAAACCAACAACGTCTGACAAAAGTAAGACTAATTATTTCGGGACCGATATTGCTTTTGCAATTTGCATGTTCGATCATACATGCACCTAGCTAGCTTAATTAATAACAGAAACCATGTCTGCATTAACTGGGAAAAAGTCAATTGGTATATATTCACTTCATTTGTCTTCGAAGCTGATCAAACTGCAGAAATATATATATTAATTAATTATACATGATGCAGAGTCTCTAATTCCCATCTGATATATATATAATTCGTATAAAGTTAGTACTGTTGAAGAACGACCTAGACTACTACTGCATAAAATATCTGCAAGGCGCTTAACGATATTTGCTGCCTACCATCTATCGATCGATATATTCATCGATCATGATCACATGATATATTAAATGGGGTTTCGATGTATAAAAGAAACATAACGATTGGGGGACCATAAAGTTATAAACAACCCATACCTTTAAATCCCAATAAAATAGGAGGAGATTCTGAACACATGCATGCAGGTTGCATGTGATATATGATGGGAATGGGGAGGATGATTTCGAAAATATATACATTATTTTCTTCTTTCTTTCTTTTTTATTTTTTGACGCTAATTAATAATATTTTATTTTTTCCATATTTCCAAAATTTCATCTCTTTTTTTGGGATATATTTAAAGAAAAAATCTATTTGTCGTCTATTTTTTTATCATCCTCTCAGCATTTTATGATGTATCATTAGATGATAAATTTACAAATAAAATATAATAAATAATCTCTAATAATAAAATACTGATAAGAATTAAAATAATTAGTAAAATTATTCATATTTAAATCATGTGTTTGCGTAATTTCCTTTACCAGCCTCCATGTGACGCATTGTTTGTACCCCACTGCGCACTTACTAGGAAAGTAGGGCATTTTGTGGGTAAATTGCACTATATGAGTGAAGTGAACCCTACAAAGACTCCTCACCCCCTCTCTATAAAGCTGGTCGACAAATTATATGGTAGAGTGGTCCACGAGGGACTCTGTATGGGCATTGGTCATTTCTGGCCTCCTCCTTTACCTCTCTCTCTCTCTCTCTCTCTCTCTCTCTCTCTCTCTCAAAGACACACACAAACAGAAGCTATTATATCTTCTATACAAGAAACACATGAGGGATGCCAAAGAAAATCGAAATGAGATCTGATTTGAAAGTGAGTGAAATTTTGTGGAAGTCCTGGTCATGCTTTTCCACAGCTTTCTTGAACTTCTTTTTCTGCTTAATCTCTAGGATTAACAGTAGTACCCCTGGAAGCTCAAGAAAGCTGTGGGAGAACATGGCAATTCAGGATTTTGCTGGTGTTTTCCTTCACATTATATTTCTGTTCAAGATCTAGTACTTGGCTTTATCCTGCAATTCAAGGCGTCCTTGGCCATCCTTTCGTCTGTATGGATTATGGTAATACATTCCAATCACGGTATTTTTCTTTGATTGTTCGTATATTTCACATGAAATCTTACATTTTTCTGAAGGAAAAAAGGATTTTGAAGCTGAAATACAATGTGGGTTTTTATCTTCCTTATATATAAGATTCTTAACAGAATTAATTTGCAGCAATATAAGGGGATTAATGGTTTATTCCTTCCAACCATGGAGAGAAGAAGAAATTGATAATGAATTCAAGTTTATTCTTTTATTCGTTACTTTTTGTCAAATCTACTGCTACACGTTTGAACCGTCATGAAAGAGGGCAGCTTTGGTGGAAATTATTTATATTTCTCAAGTTGTAATATACAAAAAGGTGAGAATTCCTGCAATATATATATATAAATATATATATTCTTTGTTCATATTCTGATTTATTCCATCAAAATGGTGAAAAAAAAAAAGTTACCCTGCAGAGAAGATTCCCTAGCTTTCCCTTTTAGCTCCAATGATGATAGTTCCTCCTGTTGGCCTTTTGGTTTTGCCTCCACATCTTCTCCTAAATTTCTGTGAAAAAAGGTAATACTTTGTCACTAAGTGACATCGTTTTTTTTTACCACTCCCTCTGATTGATCCGACTTTCAATTTTTTTTACCCCTCCCCACCTTTTCTCTTTACAGGAACTGTTGGTCTTATATATGGAATACAAAACAACGTAGTAGGTCATAGAATCGGGCCGTAACTGCGTCTCCAAGTGTAGTACTACAGAGCTAGCTAGCTAGAATTTATGTTTCCCTTTATTTCTTTTTTTTTTTTACTTGTTTGTTTTTGTTTTTTGACTAGTAATCCTGAGATGTTAAAGGGTTGGAATGTTTTCTAGGATCTCGAACAAAACACCAAACCCACTAATTAACACCCACAGCAACAGCTAGTCAAGACTCAAGAGAGACTAATCTGCAGCTTCCCTGTATATATCCAGTCAGCAACATCGGAATATCATTACAGACAGAGAAAGTGACAAGAATTTCTAGCTGCTTCTCTTACTGTATGTAATAGATCTCAAGTAGATCCATGTTGTTATTATCATGGCCAATATGAAAATATATAACAGGATTCACAATGCGAATTTCTGGATTAGGATTCTACCTCTGGTTGGAATAACTCTACGAGATTCCGAATTGCATGTTTACTTTCCTAATGAAGCAGTTGCCAGCAATTAGGTAAAAAATTCCATGAACTTCTAAAGAAATGATTTATTACTAATTGAAATATATATATGAACACGTACAATTCTCACTTGATTGTATAATTGCTAAATAGTTCATATATATACATGCCCAAACAAGGACTTAGAATATATATACTTTCTCGATCTACTTCAAAACCAGTTTTCTCTTTCATAAAATCAATTGTAACTTTTATCAGTAACTCTTAATTTGGGTGTGTCCCTAGCTATCATATTTTGCTATTTGGGAACATTTTTGTTATATATACCTCTTAGATTTGACAACTTGTATATATATATATACACAAACACACACACACAAGTACAGTACTTAACAGTGACAAAATTTATGCTGCTATGATATGATATTTTATGCAACAAGTCATAAGCTGATGATCGGTTGAGGACAAGAAAAGCAAGAACGACACTGGGAATTTTCGAAAGAGCCAAAGAACTTCAGAGTCATGATCATATATGCATGAGCTGCCTCACAAGCATCCGGCTTAAATATTGTTTCAATGACCAACCGTTTCTTCTATCTCCTTCCTTTTTTCCTTTCTCTTTTTGGGATTTCTTCACTTCATGATCATCCTTGATATATCTATCTGTTGGCAAACTCAAACTCATTGTGGGAAATAACATTATTTGGTCACAATCAACGGCAAGATAAAACTGGAGTAATTAAGCATTGAACTGGACAGGAAGCTTGAGGCTAGCTAGCTCCAGTATAAGATAAGGCTATATATATATTTACTGTAAAATTATTTTAGAGTAGTAAGAAAAAGTGAATCGTGATCATGAGTTGCTACATGCAGTACACAAGAAAAAAATGGAGTTAGGTCCACCAAAACCAGATAATAAAAGAAAATTGGGCAGACAAAGGATCAGCAAGCTAGCTATAGGCGTGGCAGTTCTGTGCTCCTCAAAGGCAATAAAGGTATATAGTACATAGCCGCGTAAAAGCTAATATTACTAGAAACTCACATTATTAATTTGTCTGATTTTGAGGAATTGGATCGAGGTCCTATATATTTTCCATTCTCTTATGATACTAATGCCTTTAATATTGAATTAATATGATCAGCTAGCTAGTAGATCGATCTGCAGTAAGCCTGCAGCTGCTAGCTAAGCTAGTGCATCATGTAGACACAACATGGTATGATGCAGTACTGCCAAAGTTATAAGCTTGCTATTTGTTACATTGCAATTAATTAATATACTCTTCATGGTTTGATATTAAAATTTAAATAATGATTTCATGAATAACTGCACACGATTACAAATGGCTAGAAAAATGGTTAGTAATAGATTATATGCAACGAGAATGACTATTTGCGACCAAATCAAATTCTTTTTTACGAAAAATAATCATTTTCATAAGAAATAACTAATCACAATTGAGCAGTTTTCTTATAGTGACTGCAATATATATTAATACCTAAACAATAGCCAAATAACATATATATATATATATCTCCAAGATCAGAGAAGGATTAAAATAGGGAGAGATCTTGAGTAGTATTTAATTAGTAATTGAACCAGCTTCTTGAGATTTTTTTTATTTTTTATTTTTTTGAAGTACTGGCCGACACAGCTTAATTCAAATTAAGTACAGCAAATTAAAGAAAAAACAATTAATATATGCAGGGTTATTGAAGTAGGAAACGTACAATAATTAAATTGTCTCTGATCCTATCTACATGAGTCCCAGGTTGTCTCTTCTAACGCCCGGCACTAGTAGTACGTACGTACATGATTCAGGGAGCATTCTGGTTGTTGACAATTAATTAATTGGTTAGAAATTAAGACTAGTACAACGCACTACTTCAATCATTAATTACTACTAAGGGACAACACATAAAATTTTCATAATAATTTCTTATTTTTAAAGATAATTTTAAATAAAAAATAAAAAAAATAATTTTAACTTTTTCAAATAAATATAAAATTATAAAACTATATTCTTACAATATTTTAATTTTATAATATTTTTTATTTAATTTTTTCTCTTTTATTTTTCAAAATCTAAAAAATACTCAACTCAAACTATTTCGCTATTATTTATAAACTATCTCACTACTATTTACAAAATTCTCATCTTATTTTACTCCTCAAATTACCTGCCTTAAAAGGAACATTTGCCTTTGTAGTACTTTAGGTAGCATAAAAATGAGGAAATTAATTAATTACTCTCTGAAAGAATTGATTCTCACGACCATGGCGGCCACTTCCTGCTATATATTGTAAATATTTACCTAATTTAATATATAAGTTAAATTCACATACATGCTCGCATATAATATTAATTATAAGCTGCTAGCAGCTGGCACGTACTGTTAGTAAGAAAAGAGTTAATTCCTCAGCACGTAAGTTATACGTGCGCGCATTCATGAAAAATATTTTTATATATAGTTCTATGGGTGGTTAATTAATTAATATCACGCATGAATCGAACCTACATGATGATCGATGTGCGTACATGATCATGTCTCTCCCATATTGTAANTTCACTTCATGATCATCCTTGATATATCTATCTGTTGGCAAACTCAAACTCATTGTGGGAAATAACATTATTTGGTCACAATCAACGGCAAGATAAAACTGGAGTAATTAAGCATTGAACTGGACAGGAAGCTTGAGGCTAGCTAGCTCCAGTATAAGATAAGGCTATATATATATTTACTGTAAAATTATTTTAGAGTAGTAAGAAAAAGTGAATCGTGATCATGAGTTGCTACATGCAGTACACAAGAAAAAAAATGGAGTTAGGTCCACCAAAACCAGATAATAAAAGAAAATTGGGCAGACAAAGGATCAGCAAGCTAGCTATAGGCGTGGCAGTTCTGTGCTCCTCAAAGGCAATAAAGGTATATAGTACATAGCCGCGTAAAAGCTAATATTACTAGAAACTCACATTATTAATTTGTCTGATTTTGAGGAATTGGATCGAGGTCCTATATATTTTCCATTCTCTTATGATACTAATGCCTTTAATATTGAATTAATATGATCAGCTAGCTAGTAGATCGATCTGCAGTAAGCCTGCAGCTGCTAGCTAAGCTAGTGCATCATGTAGACACAACATGGTATGATGCAGTACTGCCAAAGTTATAAGCTTGCTATTTGTTACATTGCAATTAATTAATATACTCTTCATGGTTTGATATTAAAATTTAAATAATGATTTCATGAATAACTGCACACGATTACAAATGGCTAGAAAAATGTTAGTAATAATTATATGCAACGAGAATAACTATTTGCGACCAAATCAAATTCTTTTTTACGAAAAATAATCATTTTATAAAAATAACTATCAAATTAACATTTTCTTATATGACTGCAATATATATTAATACTAAACAATAGCCAAATAACATATATATATATATATATATCTCCAAGATCAGAGAAGGATTAAAATAGGGAGAGATCTTGAGTAGTATTTAATTAGTAATTGAACCAGCTTCTTGAGATTTTTTTTATTTTTTATTTTTTTGAAGTACTGGCCGACACAGCTTAATTCAAATTAAGTACAGCAAATTAAAGAAAAAACAATTAATATATGCAGGGTTATTGAAGTAGGAAACGTACAATAATTAAATTGTCTCGATCCTATCTAATGAGTCCCAGGTTGTCTCTTCTAACGCCCGGCACTAGTAGTACGTACGTACATGATTCAGGAGCATTCTGGTTGTTGACAATTAATTAATTGGTTAGAAATTAAGACTAGTACAACGCACTACTTCAATCATTAATTACTACTAAGGGACAACACATAAAATTTTCATAATAATTTCTTATTTTTAAAGATAATTTTAAATAAAAAATAAAAAAAATAATTTAACTTTTTTAAATAAAAATAAAATTATAAAACTATATTCTTACAATATTTAAATTTTATAATATTTTTTATTTAATTTTTTCTCTTTTATTTTTCAAAATCTAAAAAATAATCAACTCAAACTATTTCGTTATTATTTATAAACTATCTCACTACTATTTACAAAATTCTCATCTTATTTTACTTTCCAAATTACCTGCTTTAATTTAAAAGGAACATTTGCCTTTGTAGTACTTTAGGCAGCATAAAAATGAGGAAATTAATTAATTACTCTCTGAAAGAATTGATTCTCACGACCATGGCGGCCACTTCCAGCTATATATTGTAAATATTTACCTAATTTAATATATAAATTAAATTCACATACATGCTCGCATATAATATTAATTATAAGCAGCTAGCTGGCACGTACTGTGAGTAAGAAAAGAGTTAATTCCTCAGCATGTAAGTTATACGTGCGCGCATTCATGAAAAATATTTTTATATATAGTTCTATGGGTGGTTAATTAATTAATATCACGCATGAATCGAACCTACATGATGATCGATGTGCGTACATGATCATGTCTCTCCCATATTGTAATTCATATTCCCATTCTCTTGAAAACGTACAGTACTACTACTACTTGCAGTGGAAGTAGTAGGAAAACTTAATTAGAAAAATGAGCTAGCTAGCGCTCTGCTTGATCGATCGGGAACTTGGGAAACCATATATGCAGGGAACCTGAAAGATCCAGCCAGGAATTGATATGCCATGCCATACATGCACCAATATTATCATGATCATGATGATGCGTTAGGGCAGGGGAAATGAATAGTAGTACTCACGCGTTGCTGTTGGTGTACCTTTGAACAATACTACAAAATTAAATTCTGCCCTTTTTCTATGCATGCATGTGATGTGCATCATGCGCAACAATGCTAAATGCTAACTTTTTTGACCATGTTCATGTAGGACCTTAATTAATTAATTATATATGCACCAGAAAGGACGAATAGTGATGGTAAACAATACGTGACTATACGAGGCTGGCTGGCCGGCCAGAACAATATTTTTTTAAATTCCTTTTTCTTAATTTAAAATTAATATATAGGGCCAGCGGATCGGATCGGAGGTTATGTTGTCACACTTCAAATTAAAGACAATAAAACACTCGTGGACTTGTAAATCATGATAGCTAGTACGAAATAAGTTTTGTAAAACATGACGAGAGTACTCATGTGGTTGGAATAAAATCATGATCTATATGAGAAATGGGAGATTATTCATTAATTAGTACGAAACATGATGAGGATGTCTTAATCATTGTATAATTACTAAAATGATCAAATAGCTAGCTAGCTAGCTAGATCATAAGTGAAATTGCTAAAACACCCTATAGTTAAAATATATATATATATATCTATAATGGCATAACTTCCATTAACAATAACCACCTCATGCTGTACTGCATACATACATACATACATACATACATATACATCTACATATATATATATATATAAGTGATGGCTTTATGCAAACCAGATTTCTCGATATATATTCATGATCCAGGCTTGCTTGCGTATTAATTATATATGAATGCAAAGGACCACTTGCTTCATGCATCAGGCCGGTTCCTACATAAATATGAGATCATTAATCTACAACAATGATGGGATCAAAGTTCAATTTTTCTTCTCCCAAATCATAGAAGAGGCGAAAAAAGGCCATATCAATCCTACTAATACTGGCCGGATTGAAAAGATTGTTACAGGGGGTCATGAGTACGGCCCGGCCAGCAAAAACCTTATTACAGATACTACATCAACACAATAAAATGGAAGATTAGAGCCAAATAAATGGTCAAATCCCATATTTTCTTTGTTGGTCAAGTGGCAAGAAAAGAGTAAATGAAGGCGTGTGTGTGTGTGTGATGTGAGTTATCGAGGAGAATTCATTGAAGAACTCCCAGTTCACTGCCGCAGATATAGAAATTGTCTGTCAACTCTAGTTTCAAGGGAAGCGGGAACATCATAAAGAAATAAAGAGGATTGAATTGACCAAGACTTGGGCAACCCTCAAGGCGCGCGCGCACACATTGTTCTTGCAATGTGTGAGGCTTCATTTGTCAGCGATCGAAAATGGAACGTGGTGGCTCCCATCTTAAAGAATATCCAATGTTAAAGAATCTAGCAAAACAACACGTGGTAGTTAGATGAGTAGAGTTGTGGCATCGCCTAAGACTCACACGTACGTGCTTGAGAAACATATATATGAGGCTCTCATATGTGCTAGCTAGTTTCAATACATGAGTGCTACTGATTTGAACTGGTAAACCGATGGACCGTGTGTAGGTCCAAAAACACGCGATCGATTTTCATCCATTCTATGAGAAACAACAGAAGAAAAAATACAAGGAAATGGCCCCAATTAAGCCTTGGGAGAAGGGTTGGGGGAGGGGAGAGATCAGGAGTTTATGAGAGAATCTAGGACGTTTCTCATGCTTTCTTGGGTGGTAGGGACGATAAAGGAGTCATGCCTTCTTTTTGACCTAAATGACTAATAAACAATCAATCTACATTGATTTAGTCAATTGATCCCATTCCTTTTTCTTTAATCTAGCTATCATTTCTAATGAAAATCACAATTAGAAGCTGACCGGTACTGAAGACCCTTCAAGCAAGGGCGCACGCACACGCACACACAGATAAATATATATATATATATATATAATTAGTAGCAATATTTCAAGGGCATCTAAACACAAATAAATCCAAAAGGTAAAAAAAGAGTCCATGCTTAATTAAGCTAGCTAGCACTTCTGATTGATTATAAAGTAATATTAAAGAATATTATCTAACAGAAAGTACTGAAAGAAATTAAACCCATTAATTAGAATATGCATTCGATTAGTGGGTGACAGTATTAAGATATCATGAATCATATATATATATATATATATATATATATATAATTGAAGTGGTTGGGTCATATCATGATAGTATCCTTGCAATATCTTCTAAAAGAAAAATATCAGTGACCAATTAATTGGATGTATTGATCTAGTTCTCTCCGGCCAGCGTCCAGCTAATTCCACGAAAGACAATATATATTTACCATGCATAGCTTTCGCAGTCAGATTACTAATATTTCCTCATTTTCTAGGGCAAATGAATAGCCATTTCGATTTGGCTCTTAGCTGCTTGGACCCTTTTACATGAAGGACCTTTAACTTATAGTCTCTACCATCCAAGAAAGTATGAAAAACCTATATCGTAAAACCATGAGCCTGAAGAACTGGGATCTGATCTAGCTAGGAACATTCTCGGCGTTAACAATCCGAGGAAACATGTTTCTTGAAGTGAACAATATTGAACCCTATTTCCAGCTTCTACAAGCTGCTTCTGCATATATTATTTGTCTAGGTTTCTATTTTGAAAGACAAGTTAAAACAACAGTACAAGATCTTATCTGTATCCTTTGTTTTTTCATAAAAGCTTCACCTAACATTTAAGTTTAATTTTAATGGCTTTAACTTTAAGTCTTTTTTAAAATATATATATATATATACAATTGTAAAAACCTGAATAGTACTACTCCTGCTAACTGGTACTGCTTAGACAAAAACTTTTAGTGTTCTTCGTAGTGTACTAAAAAAACCCCAAACTTTGATTAAAGTATACCGAGCATAACACACGCACACACCAAACATTACAGATATTAAAAACCCTACTTTTCCTAAGATTGAACATAATTCACACCAAAAGGGAAATAATTGTACGTACGTCGTATTAATTGTTAAGAAAATAAGAGTGAACAATCGAGATGCTGAATAACAGAGCTACAATAAATTACAGTACTCCCTCGCAAATGACAAACTGGCCATAATATAATGACTGATCTGTAGGTAGGAATCTATGTATTAAAAAAGACTAACAATTTTGGTTGCACTAAATGTTTAATGAATTAATGAACTGTTTACCTTGTTGACTGACGCTGAATATTTACAGATCCGGTCACAGGCCGTCTGCAGCATGTAAATTCGAAATGCCAGGTGATGGCTAGCAGACGTTTGATCTACAAGTGGTATATATTTTGTTTATGATCCTGCAATTTAACCTAGCTACACATCGGAACAGTAACACGTAATAAAGCGACCGAGGGAGCCCAAACAATTATATATATGTAAATAAAGAAACCCAAAATTGGCCATATGTGGAGTAATTAACAATGGAAGAAGAAGAAGAAGAAGAAGAGAACACAAGAAGAACAGAAAGAGAAGAATCTAGCTAGCCAGACAAGAGGGAAAGGCACTCTCCAGTGAATCGTTGTATGTATCTGAGCAGGAGGGAACAAAGCCATCGTTATATCTGTGTCATAAAATACCATTAGAAAAAGCTACCTGTCGATGATATTTCCAGACTGTCACAGAGAGAGAGAGAGAGAGAGAGAGAGAGAGAGAGATTTAACTATAGGCCCCTGTAGAGCTGTATTATACAACGATTCATCAATACCATGATATAATAAAGCTCCAAAGATTCAAATGAAAAAAGTGATATTTTATAACTGATATGCAGAATTGTATCTCTACACATACATACTGAAATTTGAATTAAGTGGGGAGGGGAGGGGAGGGGTATAAACTATGTTGAATCAGGATGTGGAGATACCACATTTATGTATAATTCGAACTGAATTTCACATTCTTTTTTTTTTCTGTGGGAAGTGAAATGAATTTAGTTTCTTCGTACGTACAATCCCATTTGAAGCTTAAGGGTTCAGATATGTATGTACTTCCATAATATTTCCGACTGTCTGAGTACTGTTTGGCAAGGGAAGGGAAAAAAAAAAGAAAAAAAAGAAAAGAAGCATCAACCACACATCTCATGTACTGAAAGAATTAAGATCAGAAAAGAACCTTCGCGTTCAGAGAAATGCCATCGACCGTTGCGTAACCAAGGAAATCATCAGATCGGGATCATAAAAACAAAGAGGAATTAGGGATTATAAGTAATAATACCGAAAGCAGATCTGGAACTTTCTTGACACTGTCTGTATCTTCCCACAGCTTTATTGAACCGCAAACAAGAAGAAAAACATTATCTCTGCATGCAAAGAGATCACTCATATATGCAGTTCAAGAAAGCTGTGGAAAAATACAAAAAGGGTCATCTATAGACACCACATGGGAGTAGATAAGATGGTTGAAAGCTGAAAGCTTCAACCACTTAAAAACAACCCAATGAATAAAGATGGATCAAAATCTAAGAAAAAGGGAGAGAAAGGAAGCAGGAAGTGGAGAGGTAGATCAGAGGGAGAGAGAGAGATGTAGGTTTAGGTGATGGGGAGGGAGTTGTTTATATAAGGAGATTTGAGGGTTTTCCTCTTTTTTTCTTTTTTTTACCATCAATCCCAAGAAGAATATTGGGGTTAAGATCACAGATTACTGAACCCCACTTTTCCTTTTTTATTTTTATTTTTTTTTAAATTGTTTTGTTTTTCCCGAAGCCTCTAATTAAAAAGCTGACTGCGTTTGCTACCAATTAAAACCTCTATAATAATGTCAACAATAAAAGAAACGCATAAGGAAAAGTCATAAATATACGTGCGGCTGGGATGCAACTTCCCTGATCTGACGGTGGCAGTTACCCTAGTAGGGGCAGTCAAATGGGTCCAAACTCAGATCTGTCCATATATATAACATTACATCTTAGGTCACGCGCTTTGAACTTGATGAATCACACTGTCTAGTGAAAATGGGCCTATGAAATAAGGAAGCCCATTTTGGTTGACGGCATTTGTTAACTGTACATGCGACTTTTTAAAACATTTAAACGATTTTTTTTCATTTAAAAAAAAAAAAAAACTGAAATGACGTGTATACACACTACTATACCCTTCAGAGAGGAAAAAATAGGGAATGAAAACAAGAGTTATTCAGCCAATATTCGAGGTTGGTGGCATCAGAGTTTCTTTTTCTAATTTCAAGTTTGCATAATTAAGGAGTCATTTCGTGTGATACAATTGATAATCTCTTACACATTAAGGATCGTGTGAAAGTACATCTGAAGCACTCTCGACATATCAAAAGCAGTTCCCTCTACAAGGGTTGAAACTAGTGGTTGGGAGCTCGAGTTTTTACTTTCTAAAATATAAAATTTTCAAATCGCAAGAGATTATTCTATATAGAGGGGAAAGGAATACGGGCCTTCCAGTGCACTCCGTTTTGAATTTGAATCAAATTGAGATCAATTTAATTCAAATTAATTTTAAACTGAATTTATATCTAAATATCAAATTCTCAAATTATTAAACTCATCTCAACTTAAAACATCTTTATACATAGTACTCATAATCTTTTTCAACTCAACACATTTTTATACGCAGGACCAGTATTTTAAATACCGTACCAACCGGTACGGCTAGTATATTTCATACCAGCCACTGGTCCAATACAGGTATTATATTTGTTTCATACCACCCCAAATACCAGTTACATCTGCCGATATTTTAGCCTGTACCAGCCTATATTTTGACTTGTACCGGCTGATATTTTGACCATTACTTTTTTTTCATTTTTT
This sequence comes from Carya cathayensis, assembly GCA_011037825.1. Lineage (NCBI taxonomy): Eukaryota > Viridiplantae > Streptophyta > Magnoliopsida > Fagales > Juglandaceae > Carya > Carya cathayensis. The sequence goes on from QGSO01000196.1 coordinate 1,436,176, forward strand.
CAAACTGTAAGTTCATTTTTTTACTTCCAATTCAGACTAGGCTATTTATAATTTTTATATATATATATATATATGTATTTATATATAATTTATTCATATATAAACTATTATTTTAGAATATAATTTTTATATATATTTATATATAATTTATTCATATATCGACTATTCCGAAATGGTATCTGAAATAGTACTAGTATAAAAAATTTTCGTTCCAGTACCTTGACCGGTACAGTATTCAAAAATTTGTGCAAGACCCATAACATTTTTTAACTTTCTATAAATACATCTAAACTCATCTTAACATTTAATTACATTTAAACTCATCTTATATGGGCCTTACAAAACTCACACCACCATCTCAACTCACTTTTATTCATAAACAACTCAATCCATATCAACTCCACTCAACATCTAAACGAGACCGTGAAGAGAATCTGTCCTCACTCCACAGGAGGTGGCCCGAGCTCAAGTTATTTACATTTTTAAATCTACAATCTCAAAACATTTAAGTTTCAATTCAAGCAATTTTGTTTTGTTTTTTTTTTTTTTTTCAAATCTAAAAATGGCATACCCTTATTGTTATCAGCCATTCATGAAATGTTTATGTTTAAATGGGATGCTAAGCAATTCTCTTATTAACTTCCCTTCAAAAAGGTTGTTACTAATAGAAAGAAAATTGTAAAGATTGTATTTACTCACTCCCATGAAATTGTAAAGAAAACCGTACAATTCGCGATTGTAAATATATTTTCTCAACTATAAAATTATATATAATAAGAAGAAAATGAGGCAAAATGAGCAAATATTTACCATCTTAGATTTTCATAAAAGCCTAAACTTCATCAAGTGAATTTCCTTAGTTTGTACTTACTCTCTCTCCCGAGAGATTATAAATGGCCTTCATTAAGTTAAGAAAACATGATAATCTTATAAAAATCAATGTCAAGATCACTTCGAATAATACGAAATATATAATGGCATACCTCCTGTTGTAGGACCTAAAAGAAATATATATTTTTTGTGATTCAAAAGGTTTATGTCTATATAACAAAAGCATAATTTAAGGATTTATGAATTCAAAAGAGATAATCTTTGAATAAAAATGACACAGTCATTTTTAAAATAGAAATAATTTACAAAGTGATTAAAAAAATAAATTTATAAACTGATATGATTTGATGCGATATATTAAATTATAAAATTATTTTTATTTTAAAATAAATATAACATATCGTAAAAAATTATATTAATTTATAAATTTATTTATTAAATGATCTTTACATTTTAAAACATGAGAATAAAAAAAAGTTTGGTGTATTATTACTCTTAAATTTATATAACGGTTGAAATTGATGGGAACATCGTGATGGCATGCAGACGATATAAAGACGACGATATAAAGACGACGGTTGATATTGGTGATTGAAGAGACAGCGCGTGCAATACACAATGGAGGTAGGTGGGCATGAAGCGAATACAAATTACAATGCAGTTGTTAAAAATGGAACAAATCTAGGTAAACTTAGAAAAAGGAATAAAAACAAACAAAATAAAGAGGATTAGTAAAACCCCTAAACGAGGAACAGATATTTGGGGACTCACATGGCGACATGTGGGCGAGACCCCACCCTGGGAACCCAACGTTTGTGGGCATCGACAGTAGTACAGCCCGCCTTTCCCGGGACGGAGCTCGCTTCATCGGACGTTTCTATTTGTACGATGCCATTGCTGGCTGGCTGGCTTAACTCTCACCAAACAACAAAATCTAGCGTATAGATTGTATAAACCACAGAAAATTATTAGTAGATACTCGCAGAATATGAATGATCTCGATATTACCAATGAATAACAGAGATTGAAATAAGCACATGAATGTTACAAATTTTAAATCCCAACCCCTTTGCTGGCTAACTCTTAGCAAATAACAAAACTCAACACACCTCCGTAGAAAATTAGAGTAATATTATATAAAGTTATCGAGTATGCAAGCGTTATGCAGTAGTTTTGAAAAAAAAAATAAACTCAATTATTAAAAAATTAATTTATTTTTATATAAATCTCATATTTATTTACTTTTTTCAAAATAATTATACGATACTTGCACACTCGTGACTGCAACTATCATTTTTCTTTAAATTTTGAGTGAATTTCACAAGTAACATAAATTCACAATAAATATAAAGATATTAATTACTTTATACATTTATCTCTAAATTTTATATATCTCGCTACAGAACTATCTAATAATTAGATTAAGAAATTAAAAAGAAAGGGTAGGCGTGCGGTTATTGTTTTGGTGAGCTGGTTTTCACTAACTTATGCTAATCTTTTCACTAAAATTATGCTCTCATAGTATTTGGATTTGATTTGATTTGATATCATACTTATGTTAAAATTCATATTCAATCTTACTTTTTAGATATTTTTGTGCGAGTCATTTTCTTGACATCTAATTCATCAGATTGTGCTGGAAATGGTATTCTTTCATGAAATAAAGTTTATACACATTGTCATTGTAAGTTTTATGGTAAAAAGGCAAAAAAATAAATCTCTCTTCTTTAATTCTATTGTGGTTTTTTCACTTTCAGGCTCATGATATTAACAAAACTAATGTTATATAGTAAAATTTTGTGGGCCATATTAAGAAGTTTAGTATTTTTCATATAGTATTCAGACTTAAATTGTATATTTTTGCATATCAATCTATCGAATTAAAAAAAAAAATGGGAGAGTTAAGAAATTAGTTTTAGGATATCATGCACTTCATAAAAATTTATTAACTATTACATAAGAATAAAAGATAAAATAAAAGGTGGGGGGCCATCCCCATCAACGTGGTCCTTCCTTGGGTGGAGGGATTGTGAAGGGTTAGGTGGGTGAATGGTTTTTTTTTTTTCCAACCCCTACCTTCATTTTACAAAGGGTTGTGCCATGGTGTATTGGAGCCTATACCATATGTATTGACCTATTTGTTACATGATGCATAATGAAAATAGTGTACTACTGAGATGGGCTTGAGAAGGCCCGTCAGATATGGTGACTGGTCACATCACCTGCTCAGACCATTACCCGCATCGCCAGACTACAAGCACACCGCATTAAATGACCTTGCAAGACAGCACACAACAATAGAGTTGAATGTCCACTCACCTTTGGCCAAGGTAGTGCACCCCCTCCCACCCCCTTACCTATCGTAGGCCATCCCCTTACCTATCGTAGGGGATAGATTGGGCGAGCACATATAATACAGCAAGACGATAGCTGACATGACAGGAGGAAAACTTGCCACCAATTCAGTGCCCGCCCCTCACAGGACCTGCTGGCAGCAAGCGTGGACCACCAAGATCAGGTTTATAAATATGTCACAAGCTCAAGTAGAGCTTTCTGAACACTTTTTTCCTTATATTATCACATAAAGAAATAATTCTAACTTAGGCAATGAATGTGTCCCTCACCTTCCCGAGCCTTCATCTACTTGGGTTTTGCAGGTCTAAGAGAGGAATTGTGGAGATTTCTAGACTACAAAACACGACATTAACATAAATGATCATATTTGTAGCCACATGCAATCCCTTTTTAGTGGTTTTCCAATATCAAACATTTCTTGCATTTTATTTTGGAATATTTTCTATTATTGAATTTTCATATTTCTTTAACAAATATAAATGATAAGGTCCTCTGTAATTAAAATCCTACAAAAAAAAATTTGAGCGATGTCATTCTTCGCCATGAATTTATCAACCCAAATATATAACGCTATAATCAGTTGATATTACAACTGCGACAATTTAATTAACTCTTTATGTCATCCACTTACAATAATAATAATAAAAAAAAGAATTACACAATTATGTACATCAATTGATTTTACATTTAAAAAAATGGAAAAAATAATTTTGTGGTTTTAATGAAATAATTTTCATTACCAACAGCCATGTTACAAAAAAATAAAAAATAAAAAATAAAAATAAGATCACATATATGCAAGAGCAGTGTGTAAAAATAAAACGTTACAAAGACCATTTATAAGAACACTTTTTTCCATAATATTATGTATAATTATCAAATCTGGTAGTTATAAACATGAACAAGTTAAAAGAGAAAACAAAAATTGCATGCATTTGGAAGTGGAAAGTTTTTTGGGGTTTGGAATTTTCCAATGCTTGAGTGGCTGAAACGTGCTTGAATATATTCCCAGAAGAATGAGCAGCCAGATTGGAAAGAGTAGGCAGTGTCGAGTCTGTAACTATTGCGAAGGTGGAGGAAGTCGGGGACAGGTGCATATACATCTTGTCAGTATATCGCTGACGCTAGCTGCTATACAAACACCCATGCCCGACGCGATGGGAGGCTGTTTATGGATTTGATATTTTTTTGGATTCAACCCATCACGTTGTCTCCTGCCTTTCCAAACTTCTCTATTCCTCTCCTGTGCTCCTTCTGTTTATATGTGTGTGTCAGTGTGTGCATATTTTAAAGAGAAATGCTGCTGTGCGGCTCATGTGTACTGTTACAGTATACTGCTACTTTCTTTTCAAAAAATATATATATATATGCTGCTATTTTTTTTTTAACTAATAATTAAAAAAGTGATTTTAAGTATATTGATATATTTTTTTATTTAATAATTATAAAAATAATTAAAAAATATGAATTTTTTTTTTTTAAAATCAGAGCAGTACACCTAGCGGTATGGTGGAGGCAGCATAGTAGCCCCTCCCTATTTTAAAAGATATAGTGCTGGTCTAGTTTTAGAAATAAAATAAAATCGATAATTTTTTATAAAGGATAAAAATTAAACAAAATATTATTATTATTTTAAAATTAAAAAAAGTTGAATTGTAATTTAAAAAAGTTGAATTATTTATTATATTTTATGTGAAAATTTAAAAAAATTGTAATGATAATATAATATGCATTCTAAATAGATTGATCTTTTCTTTATATAATAATTTTGGATACATTGTGTAGGGTGTGCAAATTTGGTATTGGAATTTTAAAAAAAAATTATATGTAATCTTGGAGTATGTTGTTTTCGCATGCTCCGTTTGAGAATAAATTGAAGCTGTAAAATCATTATATTTTTCAAAGGCTTAAACAGATGCTCAGAGATAGATTTTTATAATTTATTTTAAATATTAAAACTCCCCTCACATGTAGGCCAAACTCCTTATCAATGAGAGGCTCAACTCATAAAATATTTAATTAATTGGGCGAAGTTTAGAGTTATGATTTGAACTCAAGACTTCTATTCTAATAATATGTGAAATAATCACTTATTCAAAAAACTTAAACTGATGAAAATAGGTAAATTTTTATTATTTATTTGATATCTTAACAGGGGCAATCATTAAAAAAATAATTTATTTTATATAGGTCTCAAATTTATCCACTTTTTTTAAAATAAAAAAATATGCAGAGAGTGCAAATTTCAAGATTGAAAATATCAATTATAGCTTTTTTGTAGAGACTTGCATGAAACTTTAACCACACTTAAACGCTTTAAACTTAAGCAAATTAGTTTATGTAGTTATATTGTTCCTATATTGTCCAAGACCAGGAGTATAATGATGTTTGTAACTTTGTTGGGTACTGGCTGTCAAGGCCCGTAGAAGTTGATCACTCCCAACAAGACTTCTATCTTCTTTGCAAGCTAGAGTACCGAAGGCCGTGTGGATGACCATCTAAAAATGTATCAACAATATTAATTTTTATAGATTTACTACTCGTTTAGATGTTGAGTTAAATTGAAATGAGTTGAATTCTTTATAAACGGCATTGAGTTGAGATGATAGAATAAATTTTATAAAGTCTACTTAATATAAGTTCAGATGTATTTATGAAAAATTAAGAAAGATTATGCGTCTCGCATGTAAAAGTGTTGAATTAAAAAAAAAAATTATGGATGGGAATTGAGCCTAAGACTTCTCTTATAGAGCCGAGTCTCTTGCCATTTAAGCCACAAGCTTTTCACATTAAATAAGAAATTTTGATTAGAAAAATAAATATTAAAATTTAAATCTTATAAAGTAAATCTTACTATTTAAATGAAGTATAATATAAGAGTTATGCTACAGGTACCCGCCGATGGGTACCTTTTGTGGAATCGGTGACGTGGCACGTCAGCAGATGCAGATAATAACAATAGGCCTTTCACTCTTTTTTTTTTCCCCTTCTTCGCTTTCTCACTCTCTACCAACTCTGCAAACCCACTACAAAGCCACCAACACAAAGCACGTAGCGAAGCTGTGATTAAGTGTTAAATCGAACAACAGCACTAGCTAGAATCTTCATCCATCTTCCTGCAAGAGAAATAACAGAGAGCATGAGAATGAGATCATAGAAAGTATCAGAGGAAGAGAGCACACAGCTATCATTGGAGACGAAAAGAAAGAAATAGTGCACAAACTCTAAATTAGGAGCAGCAAAAGAAAGATATTAATCATATCTAGAAGGAGGAGGTTTGATGGTTGAGATAAAGTAAAAAGCAAGCCCTAGCGTGTATTTTATGTAACAAAATCCAGTGTGTAAACCAAGGCCGAAAGACTAGATTCATACTTATTTTTTCTCCAAGGAAATCAAAAGCAATTACTGGGTAAGTCCATCAAAGTATTGAAGCTGCTACGGAATCGTGGACATAGAGATCATGAGATAGATGAGGGAAATATTAGAAGAAGATAAAGCCGATTTTAGAAAAGAGAAGAAGGAGATGAAATGGACGTTCAATCCGTGTTCTGTGCCCTAATCTCATCTGAAGGGGGAAGGAGAATCGATGAAAGAGAAATTTTGAAGGGGGGAAAGGCAACGAAGAAGGAGAATCGATGAAGAAAAACTGCTACTGCTACGCACCGTTTCATTAATTTGTATCCACGTGAACCCGTGTACGCGGGGTGTCCCTTTCGACATGTGCAAATAGCATTTTTCATAATATAATATGTTCTCTAAACAAGTTTGAGAATTGAATAACTCTAAGGTTCTGCTTGGCCTTTGAAATTGTCGTCTTAAAATTAAAATTCTCATTTCATCATTACAACTTTTTCAAATCTTTATACAAAATATAATAAATAATTTAATTTTTTTAACTTTTTCAAATCTCAAAATAATAATAATATTAAATATAATATTTTAATATTTTATCTTAAAACTCAAAATTTTTATATAAGAATTCTTAGTGGCTAAATACAACCTTAATAGTCTTCTGTACGCAATGATCCCTGCAAATAGAGGAGAATCCAGTTGCTGATCAGTGGTAGCAGTACAAGCATGCATTATGCTGAACTTGGCTTATAACTAACAACCATCGAAGATGATCTTCATCGTTTGAGCGATCTCTGACGACTTTATCAAGAAGCCACGAAATATTGAAAATATCAGTTTAATTGATTAGAAGAGTAATGTCATTGATTACCCTTTTATCTACCGCACCTTTACCGCTATGATGAAAAAAATTCATTTTCATATTTTAGATATTCATCAATCATTTACTATCACATCAATAGATATCAAAATAATAATTACTAGAAAAAATGATGAATAATTAAAAAAAGACTCTATATATGTGTAGGCATGTCTAATATATGTCAACGTAACTTGACGTGACATTTATCACTTCTTGAACTTCTACGATCCCTCTTGAGCTCTATGGCGGACAGGTTTGGTAGTTATGATGGGATATAAAATTTCTATAATAAATAATTTAATTTTATTACATTTTAATTCGATTTTTTTAAAATTTAAAATAATAATAATATTAAAAAATAAAATTTTATTAAATTTTTAATTTTTATCTAAAATAAAAAATTATCATCTCACCGTACTACTTTGCAATGGCTTTTCTTCCCTTCCGACATACAACTATTTTGTATTCCTTTTCCTTTAATGCCCGTGAATCCCTCTTCTTTCTTTCCATTCCGGTATTGTCATGCAGCTCATGAAATAAAGCAACTCGATAAGACCCTGCACCTAGAACTAACATCGTATGCCCAATGAGACATAATAGAATATGCTAAACTTTTCTTAAGAATTTGTTTGAATTAAAAAATTATCTTTACCCTCATTTTATCTCATAAATTTTTTCAAATTTTTATATAAAATATAATAAATAATTTAATTTTTTCAAATAAAACATTGTAACTGCTGTTATTATATCTATTCGTTCTAAAATTAATATTCATAATTTGTAATATGCAAACTATATAAACATTATTGTATCCTAAAGACATTTTTGTCATATTCTTTTTTGCAGAGCTCAATTCGTGAGTAGAATATAATATTTATCTAAAAGGCATATTAACAATCTCTCTGTTTATAAATCTTAATCTATGTTTGCTATTCTTCTCTAACAGTACTCATCGTGTGGTAAACATGTATGGGGCCACCAAAATCTGGTGTGGAGGATACTTCAATTCAATACCCACATTAAAAGAAAAACAAGATCGTGTACTTGGCGCTCCAATCGATCTATACATAATTTGAGAGAGAGAGATTTCATTATCATGCCAGTCCATAAAATGGATTTGACAATTTATGGGCCATAGTTTTTGGATCCATCTTTCGCGTGGGATTGAAATATTGAAAATACTCAAATAGTTAGGTGTAAATACCTTCAAATTAATCAAAAAGGCACGTACGTGAACCACCGCCAAAAAGGACATGGCACATGAATAATGATGTTACATAAAGGTCGCTACCCCAATATGAATGTTTTTTTTTTCCTTAACTAATTGAAGAACTTAATTATGATCTCAAGCAGTATTTTGTAAAGAGTTCAGCAAGTCTTAAAGCAGTTTTTTGATTAGGTACTATAATCTATGTTTCATATTCTATATTATTGCAAATACCTTTTTGATTTCGTTTTATATATAGCTATGTATGGGAAATGGGATTTTTTTTTTTTTTTTTGAGGTTTAAGTTTGAAGCTCAATATAGGGATGCTGAGAAGTGTTATTTGAAAGTTTTTACACCACACACCATTCACGTGGTATAATTTAATTTACAAGATTTAAATTTTAAAATTTATATTTCAAATCAATTTTTGCCATGTGAATAGTGTGTGGTTTAAAAGATTTTAAATAGAATTATTCTAGAGATGCTTCCATAAGAACAAAATATTATAAAAGTGCTCACACAAAGAGATTATACAAAAGTAAACTCACAAACTAACGTGACTTAATTCATGCGATCCGTTTGATTTTTTTTTATAGTAAAATTAAATTTATAATCTGACATATCAGATTAAAACACGTCAATTTGTAAGTTTATTTTTTTAAAATTCATCTATGGCTAAACTAGTATTTCTCAGATATTAATTTATTCGTTAGGATGCTTCTCTAGGATGAGCACATAATAGAGTAAAAATGGGTCAAAACAAAAGGGACCAGTGTAGTGGATCAGATTCAATGTGAGCCTCAAAAAGAAGCATCTTAAAATAGGAATCAAAGATATCCTTTTTTTTTTACGCAATTGGGCTTTTTTTAAAAAAAAAAAAGTCATAATTCTCTGCTCCGAAACCAAACCTAAGGTAGTGGGAGGAGACCTATTGAGTCAAGTCCACCAAACGCATACAAATATATATATAATTAATTTTTTTATTAAAAAATAAAGATGATTAATTTGAAAAATAAAGGAAACTGGACCTCCCCCAAAAAAAAAAAAAAAAGTCCAATACCCAAAAGGCAAAACTTTGGCACCGGAAGAATTTCCAGATCGTGTTGTTGTTGTATCTACCAATCCCCTAAAGGCTAATTAAAAGAAAAACCAGTCCCAATCTCAAACCACAGCAACTTTAAGCCACTGCTCTTCCTCTCGGTCCAATTAGCTTCTCGGGTTTCTTTATCCCAAGCCCAATCTCCATCCCTCTCTCTCCCCGAGCCTGTCTGCAAAACCCTAGATCTCTTCCGGTCCCGGAAACCCCCCAAAGCTCGGGCCGTCCCGTTCGGGCCTCGGTTCTTTTTTGTATTTTAAGGATCTCTCTCTCTCTCTCTCTCTCGTGGTAAAACCCTCTGACCCTAAAGCAATTTCATTTTCTTTTGCTTTTTTAATTTGTTATAATATTTTTAGATGAGCTTGTTCTTCGTTCTTCTTTGGATGCTTTTGGTTTTTCACACTTTGAATTCTGGTTTTGGAAATTTCATAGCGTATCGTAGCTTAATTGGTTGGTGTTACGAGCTGGAAGTTGCAGTGAAAAGAACTGGGTTTTTGCTAATTCCGTGGTGACAATGATGTTCTTGGGTTTTATTTGATCCGGGATAAATTTTGTTTATTTATTTATTTTTAAGCCCAGACGATCAAACCCTAGATCTGGACTCCATCAGATTGTAGAAGTATATAGCATATTTTAATCCCGATCCGTTTGGACTCCATCTTTAGCCTTGATCTTGAGACGGACCTGATCAAGTAGACCTTATGGAGTCTAGGGGCAGGTCTAGCTGATGGGGGTTGACTCGTCCGTATTTACTCAGTCGGGTCATGTGGCCTAAGCCCCGCCTATTAGTGGTTAATCTAGCCATGATTTAAGTGTTGAACGAGCGTTTGTAGTCAGGGACACCAGTGTCAGGCGCTCTAAATTGAAGGAGCACCAGTGACACGAATTTGGTTTGCCATAGGCTTCAGCAAGCATATATGTGGTACATGGTCAGTTTTGTTCCTCCCTTCCCTCAATATATTTGACAAATCTGAGTCATCCGTGCGTATGGGCCCACATAGCCCCACTGTCCACCACGTTAATACCTTTATATTTTAAGGGAAGTGTAGGAATTTACATTGAAGGTAGCATGCTTCTGTCATTAATGCTTGTGACAGTTAAAAGGCTTAGGAAAAATTGAAGAAACTAGTTGTGGATGGAATTCCTTTGGTGACACCCTGTGAATTTCCTTTGGAAGCTGAAAGAAGAAAAGAAATCAAATAGTTCTCAGTTGCATCCTAGCAAGCTTGTTTTAATCAAATTCGATGGTCCCCTTTTTGGTTTATTTATACTGCTTCTTGGGATCTAATTAGCTTCGTTGACAGTTATGTCTTTTTAATATTGGTTTTTTATTAAAAGAAAATAGAATACTTATTTGAGAAATGTTTTGGCCACAAAGCAATTTCACAAAAGTAAATTCACAAACTAACGTGGTTTGATGTGGTACGTCAAATTGTAAAGTTACTTTTATTGTAAAGTAGATATAACGTATCATATGAAGCTATGTCAATTTGTAAGTTTACTTTCGTGAAATCTCTTTGTGACTGTAGCACTTCTCTAGTTATTTTATGCATTTTAGAAACGGTATAATTTAAGTGCGCATGATATATACAGAAGTAATCCTCTAAGGCTATATCATTTAAAAACTACAAAAAATACTAGAAAAGGTGAAACTGTAATCTACTCTGCCATCCACTCCTCTTAACAATCTCAGGGGAAAAGATTATACTTATTTATGCTTGCTGGAGCCAACACCATCAAATGTCCCGAGTATTCCCTTTGCATGGCACACACTACATGAGACAAAGGGATTGGGCATTTTAGATGTTGTTAATGCAATGCCCTTGTTGGATTGTCTTCCTATATTGGGGGTGTATAAAGATGGTGGGGGAGTTGATTCCTATATATTGCACCTGTGGCTGTTTTGATTCATGGACTGGTGCTTCACAACTCTGTATGCATTTGATGGGCACTGTATATTACTAGTTCTAGCTTCTATGTGCCCGGTGCTGATTGGTAAAATGATACGAGTGTGACTATTTGATTATGTATTACTTATATATATATATATATAAAGTTATCTCATTATTGTAGGATTTGATACTTGTTCATATAATATTATTCCAAAATTTTGTCATATCTCTACCAAAATTTCATTTTTTTTCTCAATGATTGAGCGGTTTTAGCTTTTGATTAATTTTGTAATGGTGTGAGTTTTTGTATGTTAATCTAAAGGCAAAGGTGACCAGATGGCATCTTTAAATTCTTGGTGATTTGACTGATACCTCTGCAATTACATTGCTTTGGTTGTCAAAAATTATAAGCCTGTCATCCTAGTGCCTGTCTTCCTGTTAGAGGATTTTGGCATCATAAAGAAGACTGAAACTACTCTAAGTTGTTTCCGCCTTCTGATATCTTTAGTTTACATCTCTTGAATGAGTTACCTTCAATGCAGTTTTTGTTCATAAATCCATTTTTCACCATCAATTGTAGTAGCTCTTACATGAAATTCACTATTTAGCAGTTCTCTATTCCCTTTGATGGGATTTATCATGTTTGGATCAGGCAAATTGTGCTTGATCCCACTGTCCATGCACTTTGTCTGCTGTGTGCATGGGAGTTCTTTCTTTCTTGGTACTTGTTTTCCACTGTTCTTTGGATGGCTGTGATTAATTTGGAGTTCCATATATTGTATCTGCTATCCTTTACCATGCTTTACTATTATACTCTGAACAATATACTCGTATTGATGGTTTCCTAAGCGTTCCATATTAGCTTGTTCCCTTTTCTTAAATATGTGGGCATTATCTGCCTATCCATTGTTCTATCCATTATTATTTTTTGGCTTCCTGCATAACGAATATGCTTTTCAAACCCAGCTTGTTTAATTTTGCACCCCATAGTTCTCGTGTATAATTAACCATTAATACTATCATTATGCCCTAAACTAGTTTTTTTAATTGCAACTAACATTTCTTTAATATTTATGTGTGTAGCTGATCGTAGAAATTAATTTTTGCTATGGCAACCCTTGATGAGGAGAAGTTGGCAAAGCCAGATGAGCACAAGATTGGAAATTCACATGAGCACACAGTGGAAACCCCTGATGAGGTTGCATTGGGAACCCCGGATGAGCACACCATGGGAACCTCAAATGAGCACACCATGGAAACCCCGAATGAGCACACCATGGAAACCCCAAATAATCACACAATGGGAACCCCGACTGAGCACACCATGAAAACCCCGAATAATCACATGAGGGAAACCCCAAATGAGAATACAGCAGAAAGCATATCTGAGCAAAAGGTGGCAACCCCAGATGAGCAAATGGTGGCACCCCCGGATGAGCAAATGGTGGCACCCCCAGATGAGCAAACAATGGCACCCCAAGATGAGCAAACGATGGCACCCCATGATGAGCAAACGATGACACCCCAAGATGAGCAAACGATGGCACCCCAAGATGAGCAAAAGATGGCCCCACCAGATGTGCACATGATAGCCCCACCAGATGAGCACACAATGGCAGTCCCAGATGAGCACACAATGGAAGTCTCAGATGACCATGCAATGGCAATCTCAGATGTGCACACTCTGGCAATCTCGGATGAGCACGCTCTGGCAATCTCGGATGAGCACGCTCTGGCAATATCGGATGAGCACGCTCTGGCAATCTCGGATGAGCATGCTTTGGCAATCTCCTATGAGCATTCAGTGCCAACCCCAGATAACAAAAGGATGACTCCAGAAGAGAACCATGAGCTGCCAAATTCAGAAACACAACCTAACAAGAGAAGGAAGAAAAAGTCCATAGTATGGGAGCACTTCACCATAGAAACTATTAGTCCTGGATGTAGACGGGCACAATGCAAGCAATGCAAGCAAAGTTTTGCATACAGTACAGGTTCTAAAGTTGCTGGAACCAGCCACCTGAAACGCCACATTGCGAAGGGGACCTGCACAGCACTTCTACGCAGCCAGGGGCAGAATCAGTCAACACCGTATACCCCACGTTCAAGGATGGGAGGAACTGGCAGTGCAACTGATGCACCAAAACGACGTTACAGAACTCCTGGCTCACCCTACATTATGTTTGATCAGGATCGTTGCCGCAATGAGATTGCTAGGATGATAATCATGCATGACTACCCCCTTCACATGGTTGAACATCCGGGGTTTATAGCTTTCGTCCAGAATCTTCAGCCCCATTTCAACATGGTGAGTTTTAATACTATCCAAGGGGATTGTGTTGCAACTTACTTGATGGAAAAGCAAAATTTAATAAAGTTCATCGAGGGCATTCCTGGGCGTATTTGCCTTACACTGGATATGTGGACTTCGAGCCAAACAGTAGGTTATGTGTTTATAACTGGACACTTCATTGATAGTGATTGGAAGCTGCACAGGCGGGTTCTCAATGTCATAATGGAACCATATCCTGATTTGGACACTGCCCTTAGTCATGCTGTTGCTGCTTGCCTTTCTGATTGGAGTTTGGAGAGCAAGTTATTTTCTCTAACTTTTAATCAGCCGCTAAGTGAAGCTGCTCTTGAGAATCTTAGGTCTCTTCTTGCCATTAAGAACCCTCTAATCCTCAATGGTCAATTATTAGTTTGTAATTGCATTGCGCACACTTTGAGCAGCATGGCAAAAGATGTACTAGGGGCAGGGCAAGGAATAATCAAGAAAATCCGGGATAGTGTCAAGTATGTGAAGACATCAGAAGCCCATGAGGAAAAGTTTATCGATCTCAAGCAACAGCTTCAAGTTCCCAGTGAAAGGAGTCTATCTCTTGATGATCAGACTCAATGGAATACAACCTATCAAATGCTGGTGGCTGCTTCTGAGTCAAAGGAAGTGTTTTCTTGCTTGGATACTTCTGATCCTGATTACAAGGATGCCCCATCAATGGAAGATTGGAAGCATGTTGAGACTCTCTGTACATACTTGAAACTTCTCTTTGACGCAGCAAACATCCTGACCTTCACAACTAACCCAGCTGCAATTACATTCTTTCACGAATTGTGGAAGATTCACACAGAGCTAGCTCGTGCTGTTGCTAGTGAGGATCCCTTCATCAGCAACCTCAGCAAAATGATGCAAGAAAAAGTTGAAAAATACTGGAAAGATAGCAGCCTTGTTTTGGCAATTGCAGTGGTCATGGATCCCCGTTTTAAGATGAAGCTTGTGGAGTTCAGTTTCTCAAAAGTCTATGGCGAAGAAGCCCCCACATATATTAACATTGTCAATGATGGAATTCATGAGCTCTTTCATGAATATTTGACACTTCCTTTGCCTCTAACGCCAACTTATGCTGAAGAAGGAAATGGGGGAAGCAATATTAAGATGGAGGATTCCCAGGGAGGAAATCTTCTGTCTGATCATGGACTCACAGATTTTGATGTGTATATTATGGAGACTACAAGCCAACAGATGAAGTCAGAGCTGGATCAGTATTTGGAAGAGTCTTTACTGCCTCGTGTGCAGGAGTTCGATGTGCTAGGCTGGTGGAAGCTAAACAAGATGAAATACCCTACACTTTCAAAGATGGCTCGTGATATTTTGTCTATTCCGGTATCTACTGCTGGTCCCGATGCTGTATTTGATATAACAGGCAAGGAGATGGATCGATATAGGAGTTCTCTACGACCAGAGACAGTGGAAGCACTTATATGTGCTAAGGATTGGATGCAGTACGGCTCCACAGAAGCTTCAAACGCACTTGTGAGAATGGAATATTAGTTTCTAGGTCTAGATTCTGTTACAGGATTTCTTGTATGATGGTACTTAACTAGGGACTGTTCTTACTCTTCGAACATTTTTCTTTATGATTTTAGTTATTCTTAAGTACTGTCTTTGTAAACTGGTGATCGGTGGAACCCTTTTTCTGTTATTTAGGCTTTCA
Source organism: Carya cathayensis (assembly GCA_011037825.1). NCBI lineage: Eukaryota > Viridiplantae > Streptophyta > Magnoliopsida > Fagales > Juglandaceae > Carya > Carya cathayensis. Next base: position 1,451,766 of record QGSO01000196.1, read on the forward strand.
GATGTCCATGGACCAATCCATTGTAACATGTTATTTTTTGTGAAGTTTTTCTTCGTTTTTTCCTATTGCATATGGTTGATATTTCTTGCATTCGAGAAATGTTAAATCCACAAAGAAATTTCATAAAACATAAACTCATAAACTGAAGAATGTTGATTAGACATATCGGATCTACTTTTTAGTAAAAATGTATTTTATATATAAATTTACTTTAATGAGATTCTTTTGTGGATTAAACATTTCTATTTAAATATACTATGAGCTTCAGCTAAGGGCGTTCTTCCTGTCCAAAACTTCAAAAAAAAAAAAAAAGTGCACCATTACTGGCTGTAATTGCAACATTTGGTTTCTTCAACCCGGACTTTTCACTCTTTGCCCCAAGCATGATAAAACAGAGGATCCACGTTAAGCAGAAGAAAGAAACTTTATTTAGAAATTAAAGATACAACAGACAAGATGATGGTAACAATCCCAATTCCACCAACGTTTTCCCACCACCTCCTACCTAAGCTAGGACAAGTAAATGCTCATAACTCAACTTCCACAACATGAACCTTCTGACCCTCCACAGGCATGCGATCCAAGCTCAAAGTCAATAACCCCGAATCCGTATTGTACACAAAATCAACCACATTCGAATTCACAGTGCACCTCCTTGGCCTGACCGAAGAATATGCACCAAAGTTGCCACACCCTTTAACCTCCATGTGAACTAGCCCCACCAACTCTGAACTCTTGTTCTCCACCTTCACTCCAGGTACACCATTCCCTTCTCCTTCATATCCGCTATCTAGTTCCAACAACTTGACCCCGCCTTTCACCTCATATCTAAGCCTTTCTATGGCTCCTCCGGCATTGAACATGTCGACAAGTCCCACGGGAGCAAAATTGAACCCTGGTAATAAAACCTTGATGGGTGTGACAGTGAAAATGTTGTGCTCGAGGACCTTGAGGGATACGGGCATGGCTGCATTGTAAGGAAGGGTAATGAGCTCACCAGTGTTGTGACAGTAGAAAGCACAAGCACCATTCCAATGGGTGTCAATGGCGGCCTCAGCTATGAGATGGACATCACGGCCCCTAATAGAGCCAGTTATGGCCCCTGAGTTAGTTTGGTGGAAGGTGTTCTTTCTTTCGGCGCTGTTCCATGCTGCACCTTGGCAGTTGTACACACCCAGGACTCCGGTGTACTTGTTCATGTTCCATATCTTCAACAAGCTGAAACTAACATATGTTAGTAAGAACAATACTTACCATAATAGACCGGGAATATAGATAGCTTAAATTTTTTGACATGAAAATATTATGACAATAGATTTAGTAGACATGCTGAATAATTGGATCATCGGACTATATATCATCTAGATTGGTACATGGGTGCTAATGCCTTCATCAATATCATATTTGATGGTTGAGATTTGCAAGATTAGTTTACAAGAATTTAACATGCGAACAACATGCAACATAGTCTATCCATTTAAAATCTAAATCATGTCTTCAAAACTAGTCGAAAACTCAGCTAAACTCGCTCTGTTCTGTTCCCAAGACCCCAGCAAAACAATATCTATCGAGTTCGATTACTGCTGGGGCAAATAAATAGAAAAAGGCAGCAAAACGAAAACGTTCTTACCTAACACCATCACGGGCTGGGTCAGTGAATAAACAATCTTTGGTTGGCCGACCAGGCAAGCGAGCTCTAAGGATAGAACCATCAGGCAGCACCAGCTTCTTCAAGAGCTCAAAATTATGCTTCCCAGGCTCATCACTGTTCCAAAAAAGAAAATAAACCAGACACGTGGCTTTATTAGCCCATTGATGATCAAAACAAATTACAAAAAAATCAAGTAGTTAGCTAATTATGTTGTTGTAGAGATATAGGATATGCTACCTGACGTAAATGGGTCCACCGCTGATTGCCCTGGCTGATCCGTGGTATTCGGCAGCTGGATGGAGGGAGTGGAACATGTCCCAATCCGGCTGCATGAACTCTCCCAAGAAAACGCTGTTGAATGCCACCGCTGCTATGTGAATGGTGTGCGATGTCGGGTCTCGTGGGTAGAAGTCATCTGATGCTCTCACCACAGCCGTTTGTTTCGAGCTGTTCCATTCCACCACACAACACATTAAGAGTCTCCCAAATCATACTAAAAACTCAACCTGTGATTTTCTGTTTACATAGAAAGTAAAAATGGCCATAATAATAAAGGTGAAAAAGGAAACTTACCAATAAAGAGCATCAGTATTGTGGCTCATGCAAGCAATGCAGCCATTATCAGGGAAGTTTCGAGAAACGGAGGCGTCAAGGGCTTGGTGATATTGCCTGGTCAGCTCGACCCGGCCACCGAGACCCGCACCCAGTGTCTCCAATATGCACTGCACGTCCACCTTCACTCCATCAATGCCCGCAGACGCCAAGTAACTGTGCAACTCTTGGTAGAACTTGTACACATGCATCGGATTCACCAGGCCCAATCCCTGCACCGCCAGCACATCTGTCTTCCAGCCGGGCTCGTTCTCCGCCACACCCTTCGACACCACCGGATACTTCATCGTCGACCCGTATTGCTCCATCTCCTTCACGCCCGGCCGGACCCCGCCCCAGTACCCGGTAATCGCGTGCCACACGTACACGTACTTCAGCCCGTGTTTCTCTTTCGCTATGTTTACGATGTTCTTAATCCCCGCCGTCGGGTCGTCTATGCTCTGGAACTTTGAGTTTTCTTTGATTCCCGTCAGCCTAAGCAACGGCTGCTGCTCCTTCTCGCTTTCGTTCCCGTCTTGTGGGTCGCCGCCGACCGATTGCCATCCGTCGTCGATGATGACAAACTTCGGCGGGGTTCCACCAGTTGCGAGAGATGAGAGACCGGCCTCAACATCTTCTTGGGTCACCTCCTGGTAAAATGCGTCCCAGGTGCACCACCCGAAGTAGTCGACGATTCCGGGCAGTTTCTTCTCATGCCGTTGCCGGAAAGTCTTCAGATGTGATTTCACAGCCCCGATAGCGTCGGTGATCGTGCCGAAAGGATCGGTCCCGGAGCTGATGAACAGAGAGTGTGTAAAAGACGACGCCTTGGTGTCCACGTCGCCACTCTCTAGACAGAGCTCGAGCTTGTCTTGTGCATTTCCCTGTAAGCAAGCCCGGAAAGACCCTTCGATTAAAGGAAGGAAGACCGTGTATACGATCTGGTTCTCTTCGTTTCCGTCGTCCGGTTCGACTTGGGACCCATCTTTGGTTTCGACCAGTAGGAACTGCGTCTCCAGGGGGATGTCCCTTCCTTTATCGCCCATTTTCTGGGCCATCCACCATAACTTGAACCTAAAGCACGCCATGAACCGGACCTCAAGCAGGGATCCGAGCGGGACCACGTGCCGGCTGTTGTCCTCGTCGAAAATCGCTCCGAGAAAGACCCCCTCCACAGGACCAGAAGTCGAACCGGACGTGGCGATCACATTTTCCGGCACTCCTGTCAGGATCGTTCGGTCTTTCACAATAAGCTTCCGATCGGCGATCCGAACGGCCGGTTTGATCGTCATTGCTTCTTCTTCTCCCTCTTCCTCCTTTATCTCCTTCTGCCCTCCTTCCTTGTAATTCTTTCTGTAAGCGGTACTCAGCTCGCTTCTCTGCAAGTACCAAAAATTAACTCACTTCAGATTTAAATTATTTAATGACGAAAATCCAGCACGCGAATCTGAAATGTGAGTTAATTATATCTACCTTAAAAGCCAATAGCGAAAGTCTCAGATTCGAGTTCCAACTGCGAAATCCAAAACATGCAGAAATAAACCAAACCTCCTCAGCAATTGAAACGAAAAAGAAAAAGAAATTCCTTCAATTTCGCGGGAGCCAAACAGGGAGAATCGACGAAATAAAATGGTAAATGGAATTGTACCAGAACTAGAGCTTCGCTTTATCAGTGCCTCTGAAGAGCGAATAGAGGAATGCGACGAGAGCGAATGAAAGAGAGGGCTGGTATTTATAGCCGTAGATCCAGAACTGTAACAAAAGTTTGACACCATTGTTTTCGATCCTCGAAATGTTCCTTCTCAGCCTCGACCTCGTCGTCGTGGTTTCCAGAGGCACTTCGTTTGCTCTCGATTTATCCAACGGCAAGAAATTATACGCCATGTCATGGTAGTTCAAACTTGACCGTGGATATGATTTCCACCTCGGATCCACGTCGTACCAATCAGGAAACTCGGATGTGGGGTGTATTAAAGACGATCATTACATCAAACGAGGGTTTACGAACATTTTCATGGAGTCGAAGCCTAAGATCGACGCGTGTACAATAACAATTTTGTTCCGTTGAGTAGCGTACGTGTCGGATTAGTATTGAGGGCGCACGTACGGAGCATGGTACTGGTAGTGTGTGAGAGATGTTTCTCCAACAAAAATGAAAAGTGCTTATCTGTCTCCACGTACGCAGCTTTTGTCGTCGTTCCATCATCATTCACCTAATTTGAAACGGAAGTACTATTGGACTTTTACGCGCTTCAAAAGTTTACGCAACGCGTAGCTTCCACCTAAGCCAACACAATTATCCAGAAACTTTCTTCTTTCTTTATATTTAATCATCAAGTAAGTATTTTTTAATAATATTATAAAATATATTTAAAAATATGAAAAAAAAAATACAAATAAATTAAACAGAGCACCAGCGAGAACTGCTAGAGATGACTGTAAAGCCACCAATAAAAAAATAGATAAGACACTACGCATTACTCCAATTTATCTCTAAATAATTCTTAGAGAGTTTTGCTGCTGGAGATGACTGTAAAGCCACCCATAAATAAATAGATAAGACACTACGCATTATCCAAATTTATTTCTAAATAATTCTTAGAGAGTTTTTGCTATATATAATTATTTTTATATATTTTTTATGTATTTTATTGATGTAATCAGTCAAATTAATTATCTTATATTAAAAAAAAGTGATACAGCCAATTATATTGATAGAGTATACAAAAAATACACAAAAGTAATTAGACATAGAATTTTTTATTCTTAGAATTTTTAAATATTTTCATGATTTTATTTTTAAATATCATTAATTTTTAATCTTCATTTTTTTATCATTATTCAAACATAAAAATTAATCTAATTTTAAAATAAAAATCATATGAATTTTTTTTAATTTTATAAAATTTTTATTCAAATTTTTTTCCTTTTATTTTTTTTAAACTCAATAAAATATCTTTATTCATTATAATTTCCAAAATTATAAAAAAAATTGTGCAGTCACTTTTATATATTCATTGTGCACGTTATTTTTTAAATATAAAATAATTATTTCGGCCAATCTTATATGTAAAATGCATAAATAGTAAGTAAAAATTACTGTATGTAATAAAATTCTTAAAAAATAAGTTAAATATTTTACATAAAAATTACTTTCTATTTCCACATCTCTTTAATATCCACTAATAATTCAAACAAACCCACAAAAAAAAATTATGAATTTAGAATAATTCTACTCATCATCCTTATATACTATACATTATATTTATTTTATTTTATTTTTGATATAATAAATATGTGTTGTATAAATAAAAATATATATTAAAATATATAAAATATGTGGTATGATTATGATATCATCAGTAGCATCTTTTTTTCTTAAAATATAGACTGCTTTTTAACCTGCTATAGCTATAGCACCACATGGTTCATCTGGCGAAAAGCATAATCTACTCAATTTTTAAAGCGTTGTTTCCGGTTCCAAACTTCTAAGATAGAAACTTTACAACATCTTCTTTCTTTTTCTCTTTTTTTTTTTTTAATTTTTAAATTATTATATATATATATATATATTTTTTTATGCTACTGCCATTTTAAAATCAACCCATCCATGAATTATTGGAATACCATTATTGTAGTTTGGGAAGCATGATTATGCCGAATTATTATATAAGTAATGTCACGTGCAATTATAAATTGTGTAAATATCGTATATTTAGTTTTAAAAATAATAATGTCTATTATTAAAAAATTAATTTTTGATATAAAATTTATATTTACTCATATTTTTCAAAAATAGTACGAGTTGCTTGTGCATTGTATAATTGCAAATAATATTTCTTTTATTATATTTATATTTGCTATGTGATAATTTTAGTTGAATTAATATGATAAAATCCGCTATAAAAAATGTTTATATATAATATTCACAGGCTCAACTAAGTAAGTGGGTATTGCTGCTCGACACCTTTTTGACCAAAATTTATATTTTTTAAAAACTTTGTCACGTTTCATCATTTTATATGGATAAAAACTAATATTATGTAAACTTTAAAAAGTGTGTTAAAAAAATAAATAAATAAAAAATAAATAAAAGGATGTTAAGGGTATGTTAAGAGTATCTCATATTATTTGTAAATAGTTATAAAATAATTTATAAATAATAATAAAATAATAGTGAATAATTTATAAATAATAATAATAAATTATTTATAAATAATAATTAACGGTTAATAAATAATAATAAAGTACTCTTACACAAGGTATCCTAAGGTAGTGGTTTAACTACCAGAGGATCTGCCTATATTCACAGGTATCATGAATCATGATCAACAACTACTTCTATCATTGGATAACTCATGATGTTCGATGTTCGTATAGCTTTATCCGCTATCTTGCTATAGCTGGCCAACTTTGACAGTCAACTAAAGTTTTTATTTAAAACAAAAAAAAAACTGAAAAAAAAAAACTGGAAAGACAGACAATTTTAAACGTTTTACAGCTAAAAAACGAGTTTTCTGCCTACCTCGTTGACAAATAAAATAAACTAAAAAATGATACAGTCATAAAATATATAAATATTATATAATTTATTTAAAAAAATAAATAAATTTGAGATAAAGATAAAAAAATAATTTTTTAATAATAATTTTTTTTAAAAAATTAGATAGCATTTTCACATTTCATAATTCAACGACTCTTTCTGTTTGTTACGAAAAGAAATATTTTTCTGTACACGATGAATCGGTCGTATTGTACATGCATATAAATTACAGATATTCCTCTTTCAATCAAGATCAGGAGCAGCGCATCGTGCGGCTCAAAACACGTACGAAATGATAAAGTTCAGAGACAGCGAGGAAGTAGAAAAGCCGTATGGCTCTCTCTCTCGCCTCTATGATTAGCTTATATGGCAGACAACTTTGCAGGACACCACGTCACATAGAAGATCATTGTCAGGAGATATTTTTGTTCCAGCTTTGATTAACTGCATACGTGTCCTTAATTTCAGTTCAAGCAACTAAATAACCGGACAATTATTGCCTTATATTCTTATACACTGCAATTACATTTTCTACGTGACCCAACAGCAGAATGACACGTGTATTCAGCAAGCCAAGACGCTTGGTCAACATGGGAAAAAGCCAAAATAAGCAGGCGTGAAGGACATTATTTGTTTGTATATATATAAAGAAACTTGCTAAATAATCTGAAGAAGAAATCGCGTTTAGGCTTCCTACACATGTAAACGCCAGAGAACATGTGCATGTGTAAAAGACTTTTTCTTTTTTCAATTGTTTAAACAGAAAATATTTTAATATAAAAATAATTTTACAGATTAGGTAATTTGATGTATTTCATTATATTATAAAATTATTTTTATTATTAAAAAAAATTAACAAATAAAATAAAAATAAATTATTTTTATAACAGTACTTTGCCAATTTTAAAATTTTTATATAGAAGAAAATATAGGGATATAAAGTACTTATTATTACCAGTATAGTTATTTTGAATAACATTAAATGAACAAAAAATATTATAAAATCACTATATACGTCTCTCTCACTTGAGAGTTTTAAATTCGAACAAGAGTTTTAAAAACTTGGTTGTAATATGTAACGCTACCTGTCTAGAATCTTTGAATAGTCAATAGTGTAAACCTCACATGAACAACCTTAAATTCTTTATTATTTTTTTCTATTAAATTGAATAACGTAATTAAAAGAATAAAATATTACTATGTCTCCTAATTTATACCATTCATTATGCCAGCTTGATTGTGGTATCATGTGACCTTAAAAAAGAATTAAAATACAAACGTAAAATGGTAGAAGGAATCTAAAATTTTAATCTTCAAGAGTAATTTTGTTTTGAATGTCTTTTTTTTTTTAAATTTGGTTAATAAGCCACTTGGCACCATATTGCCACATCAAGGGGACATAATAACATTACTCATTCTATTAAATTTAGAGTAATGTTAGATATAATCTTAGATTATATAAGTCTCGCGCATTTTTTGAAAAAATGTAGAATCCACCATTAATAAAGTAATTTATTTTATTTGGATGTCACATTTATCCATTTGTTTCAAAGAGAGTGCGTGAAGTTTATACATTCTATAATTGTAAGTATAATTTTTCTTTATTTTAATCCTAATTATATGATATTATCTGCATGATATACAAGCAACATATAATTAAAAACAAAATGAGAGTAGAGTATAAAGTATAACATTTTTAGAAATTTTATTTAAGGACGTTGCTACGTCCACGGAGGATTAATCCTCACTGATTAGTTAAAGTCTTTTTTTTTTTTAAAAAAAAAGAAGCATTTCATTTAAGCTATTTAGATATTTAAAAAAAAAATCACATACTAATTTAAAAATATTTATTTAATCACTAAGTAAAAATAAAATAAAAAAAAAACATTTCGGCAGATGATTTCATGTGAAACTAGTGTTTTCCTTTAATTAATGTAGGACAAATGATCATTGCATATACTTTTAAGGGAGACATGCCTATAAAAAGTTTTCAAACAAACTTCCAAAAAAGGGTGGTTAATTGATAAAAACAATTTTAACATATTGATTCTTAACATTGTTTTTTAGTTTACCATTTCAATTCTCAACATTGTTGAAGGAAAATGGAGGAAAGAATGAATATGATAGAGAGGTTGATGTGTTCTCTTTGTTTTTTTAAATGATTATCGAGTCAAAATTTAATCAGGAATGCAACTTACTGATGCATTGAAACTAAAAGAGAAGAAGAAAAAAAGAAAAAGAAAAGTTCAATTAATTTAGAAAAAATAAAACAAAACAAAAAAAGAAAAGAAAAAAATAATGTGGTGTATGAAAATAATGAATAATAAATCTCTTTCAAAATAGTCTTGATCTAAACTTGGTGTTGACCTATTCCTTATACGTTCTTAATAAAGAGTCGAGAAAATTAGGAGAAAAAAAACACATACTCAAAAGGAAAATGCTACTATACCACTTAATTTATACTACTCACTATGTATTATTTATGTGTTATTATAATGTGGTGCCACGTGACTTGTTAAAAAAATCTAAACATAAACATAAAAAGGTAGAAGAGATCAAGAGCTATTTCGTTTTGAATATATATTTTTTCAATAAGTCACGTGGCACTACTGTCGCATCAATAGATCAAAGTGAGCAATATAAATTAAGGGGTATGGTATCGTTACCCTACTTCAAAAGTTAGGCCCATCTACAATGCTATGGCCTGTTTAAGGTCTGTAACGAGTTTAAGAAATAGCAAGCCCGGCCCATCTTAGTCGGTTGGATGCTAAAACCCGCCAAATCCGTCCAATTGGCAACGTTCCTCCCTAGTAGCAGAAGGTTTTCGCGCCAAAATCAGAATCTGGACTCATTTTTGTTGTGGTTTGGGTCTCAACGGAGGTCCTGCCTCTTCGTCTACTAGTCTCCGGCAGCGATGGCTCATTCCTCCATTCAACTCGACCACAATCAGCGCCCCGATTTCATTGGGCTCGAGCGGCAACAAGTGCTGCGCGTACTCCACCCTCTTACAATTCCAGGAACAGTCTAGACTCCAGTGTCAGTCTTGCTTCATATCGGATATTGAGAAGTTGTTGTTCTTCAAATTGTTAGGGATGGTATGTTCTCTAGCTAAATGTTTTATTCTGTCTATATCTAGTTACGTAATACGTAGTGGGCGGGTTTGTTGACCTAGCCTTTAGTAATGTTTGTGGGTCGTGTCCAGTAACTGTATTTTCCGTGCTATAGCGTCTGTATTTGTATGAGTTCTTATCAGAAATGAAAGTATCTGACGTTTATCCAAGTTTACAAGTGTGGAGGCAGTGGCTCCTCGAATTGCCACCAATTTCATATTACACATATTTCACAAATTACAATTGCCCTAAAATCGAAGAGGCAAGATTTTAAAGCATTCGGGCTTAGCCTACTATCTTGTAATTGTTCAGTAGCGGTTGATGCCAATTTGGTTTAAGAGACGTTAGTTAAACTCGTTATAATTACAAAAATGACAGTAAATATCACATTCTCAAAAGGAATGATAGTTTTCCGAAGTTGCCATATTATGTGTATTTCATGGATTTTGACTCGTTGGCTTTCTAATTACATTTAGTTTGTAATTTAGGCGTGTGGCTTATATCTATCCATCGAACAGTTCAATGCTCTATTTCTAGATGCCGACCACAGTTCTCTGTTGCAGGCAGTTGTTCATGCCCTTGACAATCCTATTAGTGACATCGTATATTTCCTCCACATTCTTGTTCATGGAGTTGATAATTAATATAGGTCTAGTGTCTTGGCATTCTTTAGAAAAAAAAGAAGAAGATAAAATCGATGTGAAGAATTTCAATAAAAACATCTTTCTAGCTTCTGCTCCAATTTCAGTATCTTAAGAATCATTACAAAATTAGTTTTACTTATTATAGATCTTCATTGGTGCTTGTTAGAATTTGGACTTTTCATTGTTCCAAGCCAAATCAGGTGGGATTTTTTTTCTTTACAATGACTGTCTGTGGTTTCAGACTGAATATATCAATGGAGATCCTTTTTGTGAGGCAAACCAGACGGGTCACTGCGTTTAAAATGTAGGAGATGTTTTAAAAAAAGTCAAGAAATTGACTTCTCTTGTGTGTTCATCCTTGCCTACCTCATTTTACGGGGTTGAGTGTCCAAGATAGAAGCATGAGAAAAGTTCCTTCAGTCTAAGTTTGATGCTGGTTCGAAAGACACTGGTGTCAAGCTTAACATTTGCCTATAATCATTCCAACATTTCATATGCCTTGTTCTGCAATATAAGAATTTGAATGCGCTTCGTTCTTTGTTAAGCTGGTACTTGTTGAGGATATGAAGCAAAGATTGCTCGGATGTAAGTTGCTGAACCAGGGTTTGAATGTTCAAACCATTCAGGCGTAGGTCTGGGCTAGGCTCAAGTTCCCATGGCAATCCATAGAAAGAAACAAAAAGAAGCAAAAGTACTAACACATTAAATGTTCATTTTGAATTTCATTCCTCCGTATACATGGACCATGGTAACCTTTTGGATTAAATTTTTGAAAAGTTCTCCTTTTTAAACTCCAAACGCCATTATTTTATATAATGTGGCAGTTCCTTTATTTTCTAGGTTGCCTTGGAATATTTTTCAGTTCGACTTCCATTTAAAGAGGATTTCTATTATCATCAATCAAGTGTCAATCGTATCTGTCACCCATGAAAACAGAAGTTTAGCATGTTTGCTTTAAGGTTATTTGTATCTGTTTTAAAAGGAGTATGCTTGGAGTTGAGAAAGAGCATCCACTAACTATAATGATATTTTGTTGTGTTGGGCACATTATTAAGCTTTATAAAGAAGATATATCAAGATCTAAGTTCAGAAGGCATCAATAGTTCTGACTTAAATCATACTTCCCTTCGGTTTATAGAGGCTGGCCTACAGGAGTTGGGACCTACTATATTAGTATCCCCCTCTTTACAAGGTGTCATTGGACCTCAAGTACATTGACAACCTGCAATCATTTATCAGTCTTTCAAAAGTTCAGGCTATCTGCTCTATCATTGATGTGAATATGGCTTCACCAATGGTTTTTTGGTTGTGGTCTACTTTTGCGTGGTGTTTCAATGAACTATGAAGACATCCCAAACAGAGTTCATTTTACAGGTAATGCAAAATTATTTTAAGCGTCTTCTATTGTCTGCATTTGATCCCCTGAAATATTTCCTTGCGGCTCTCAGTTTATTGTATGACTGTGTTGGTTCCCAACTGCTTAAATATATGGATAGCAATGGCCAAACGTCTGAAGCACTTTTTGGCTGATGCTAAGGAACTTTCACTATCCAGGGTGGAGTCTAGCAGCGCTGGTTTTATTGCCATACGCTATCTCTTATTCTACCCATGTGCTGTATGCCCTTAACGCCAATTCAACCTCAATGATTAGTGGCTCCTTGGAAAAGAGTCATGTTTCACCGCAGGGAAAGCTTGAGCTTGAACATGTTATTGAAGTCTGGAGGGCACTGCTTGGGTTCTCTAAAATCCTCACCGAATCAGTGTTCTATGAATATTTTGCTTGTGGATTTGAGTCACAAAGATCTGGTTCTTGATCTCCTTCCTTTGCCTGGTGAAGTTGTATGTTTCCCGGAAGATGTCTGTACTCAGAAGTAGTTTCAGATGAAAGTAGATACATATATTATGGCGATCATAATATATCCTTTGCTTGGTGATGGTGTGATAGGTATCCTGGAAGAGGTCTGTACTTCAGAAGTAGTTTCCAGATGAAAGTAGATACATATATGGTGTTGATCATGTAATAACTACTGCCAAGAACAGTAGCTGCCAGGTATGTGCAAAGATTGCTTGTTAGATCTACAAACCCTCATGGAGCTATGGTTGGGGTCTTTGAGGCACCATTTTATTGCAGGTTGGCAGTTGGCTGGGTACCAATTCTGGATTGGGATTCCTCAGGGATCCCATCATTTCATTCAGAGTGTTTTGGACAGTGAGTATAACAAACCAATTCAATTTTACGGTATACCATAAGCTGTTAATCTAACATTGAGTCCTTCCTCACTTTCCAATGGACAGGAATAGGTTTCAATTTTATAAAATCTAAGTACTTATTCCAAATTGATAACAACAATTAGGACATCATTGGTTACCACTAAAATTGTGATGGTTTTGAGAGGGAAGTTCATTTCCCACCTATAAGGTATTCCCCTTGGGGCCCAAGCCAGCAATTGGATACTCTGGCGCAGAAACAACGAAGGAAGGAGGGCCGAACTGGGCCCGAGAAAGCCCATAAGATATGGTGACTAGTCACGTCACCTACCTGAGCCACAGCCCGTACTGCCGAAGAACGAGCACGCTGGATTAAATGGCCAAAAGAACCAGCACACAAGGTTAGAGCATGACGTCCATTCACTCCTGTAAGCACAACGGTGTGCACACATCCCCTCACCCCCAACAAGGGACAAACTGAGAAGAGAAAGAGCGACCCATGTATAAAATGGCAAGGCAGCGGTTGACATGACAGAGAAAGACTCTGCCAGAAGTACAACACTCATTACACCCTTGCACAATCTGGTAGTAGTGGGCGGGGACCACCGTGACCAACCATATAAGCATGTCCCTGGCTCAGGTAAAGGGATCTGGACATTTTTTTCTAGTACTCTCAACGCAAAAAGATTATTCTGCCTTATGCATAGGAGGTGTCTCACCCGGAGCCTTCATCTTAGTGAATCTTGCAGGTCTTCAAGAGGAACTGCTGAGTTGCCCATATTACAAAGCACGACATCAGCAGGTTTTGTTTTTAAGGGTCTTTTCCATTGACCAACCTTGCTCATGTTTCATCACGAAGATATTTGTGGTTGTTATGGATGAATATAGCGACAGACCACCTAACTGTTTTTGTCATGACGAGTTAGCTCAATATCTGGTTTCTTCCCTTCGTGCTCGAGTCATTCCATATGTGATTTCACTATCGTGTCTGACTTTGTCATGAAGTTCTGGTACTGTCGGCATAGTTTGTCACTTGTCTTCACACGAAGCAAGATGGTCTTGTTTATTGAGGTACTGCACCTACCATGGTTCTTTAGCCTAGTGTCCTCCTCCACCCTCCCAGAAAAGAATCTTAAAATATTTATTACTCATTTAATGTTTTCTAAAATATTTATAAAAACAATAATAATAAATGCTGTAAGGCCCATTTTATATGTCCATCTCTCTCATTTTATATGTTCCCTGTCTCAAACTCCAGAGATTACAGTTTTGGAATCTTGGTTATAAGCAGAATTTTTTAACTTTTCATCTATTTGTTTCCGGATGATATCCTGTCTGCTAAAGTAGCAATTAAACTTTTTATGTATGCAGATAATAATCTTGTCCGCTGCTCCAATGGCCAGGCGGCCATCACATATAGAGATGCGGGATGAAAGCACCAAACATTAACTGCAACTGCAACCTTAAAAGAGCACCAAGTTATGTCGAAATGGTATTCTCTTTATTTTGATCAGTACATTTTTAAAAAAATAAATTAATAACATTAATAATTAAAATAATCAAATCACTCTATTATTTATAATTAAATAATAAATACCATCCATTTAAAAATGAAAATAAAGATGCCTTAAAAGAAAAAAAGAAAAAAAAGAAAATAAAGATGATGTATTTGCAAAGATCACATTTCAAAGTGAGAGCATCTATCTGTATCATGCCAGCCGCCAGGCCATATCATGTATTTTTGTGTACATGGAAATATCGGTAGCACATGGAAGAAGAGGGAACTCTTCTTGTGGATGGGTTGCGCACTTGCGCTCGCAGTTTGGTTTTGTCCCACAAATAATGCACATTTATTATAGTAATCTTTTCTAGCCTCTGAAGTCAGCCGATATTAATCCGATCGCACGCAAGCTCCGGATCATGTATCATCTATTCCTTTTTGTTTCGCTTTCACAACCACTTTCACTTGCTGAGAGGCTTTGCTTGTAGGGCATGATATAACAAGATTATCCAATTGAAACTTTTTCCATCAATTGATCGAAAAGACTTTTGTCTCGTACGGTTAAATGTGCTCAAGTGCCTAACCATTAGTGCTCACATCTCCCCCATCTGGACCGTCCGATGCAAAAGACAGACATTTTATATGATTGAATGTCTTCTGCATGCCCACCAACTGATGGGTCCAATACCATACCCTCCACTTGAATCCATGCATTTCATAAATATATGAATTAATAAAAATAAAATGATAATATGATTACTCGCTCATTAAATGTTTATTCATTTATTTTTTATTAATAATTAAAAAAATGAGAATTTATATATATATTATTTTATTAATAATTACTAATATTTAAAAAATAATAAAAAAAATCATTTATATTATCCTTAATAAACACAGCTGTTACTAGCGATTGCTTATGTGGAAGAAAGAGACAAGTGACGTGGCAGGTATGCGTGTTGCGCACTCCGCTTATTGTTAGTGTTTTTTTTTAAAACAGTTAAGTGTGGTAGTTGCTTGCGAACAAAGCTTGGTGTGTTGCGGCACTTGAAAGTCAGTGTGCGCAATGCTATTGGGTTACATTTTAGAAAAATAAATTCTACTCATAATCTATTTTTTTATTATATTTTTTTTATCATTTTATAATATAATATTAAATGATAAGTTAATAAATAAAATATAATAAATAATTTCTAATTATTTAATATTATATCATATAATGAAGAGAGAACGCTAAAAAAATAGATTGTGAATAACATTACTCTACATACACGTGTTTAAATAAAAGAATAAAAATGATAATTAACACTTCAAGTATACATGTTTTACGCAAGTATAAACAAAAAATGAATTCTACCAAAAAAGTTAAGTCTACTTTTCTTTACTTTTCTTCTTTTATAAGTTTTTTACATTTAAAACTTGTAGACATTGTTATTCTACATTTTAACCCAACTCCTTGTATAAAAAGTCTCCCTTAAAGGCTTCACCTTCATTTGTCTAGTAAGTTAAAAAGACACACTCACACGTACTTCCATGTCCGTGCCAACACGCTCCTATCCATTTATAAAACAAGACAAAACAAAACAAAACAAGTGATTATTGTATTCTTATTCTTTCTCAATATTTATTATGGTAATCTCAAACTTTAATTTAAATTTGGCATCTCTGTCACATTAATTGATGTGGTGCAGTTTCAATGGTTTTTTTATTCAACTATTTAAACAAAAAAAAATATTGCAACTAAGGATGACAAAATGCAAGAACATAATTTTCCTTTCATTTTCATTTCAAGGGTTTTTTTTATTCTCTTCATATTTGTATTCAAGTTGATGCTGATTTCTTTTTTAGTAAAAGAATCAAACGGCTCCTAAAACTTTAAAATATTGAGATATGATAGACAATTAAATAAAATTTCTAGTACATATCACCTAAATAAGATTCCTATGCTTGAGCTACATTTGACATCAATCTTAGACCTTGTAACTTTATCAAATGGAAACTCAAATTAATTAGATAAGAAAATATGATTGACCTTTAATAACTTTTTTTTTTTTTTTGAAATAATGATTGTTTTAAGGACCCTTTTATGGCCACAACAAAACCAACCGAATAGGCTAAAGTTTTTTTTTTTGGTTTTTTCTCATAATTTTTTTATATCTTTAAATATATATTTTTTTTTGTGAGAAAACGGTTTGGAGATTGAAATAATTTATAGTTATTACTTAAGTCTTAATGGATGATAAATATACACATTAGATTTGGATTTTTTGTTAAAATTTTAAAATTTAAAGTAAGAGAAATAGAAACAATCCCATAATTTATTAACACTTGGCACAATCTCTCAAGTAATATTAAACATTCAATAATTATTATCTCGATCCATTTTTTATCTCTATTTCTCAAAAAATCTTGTATCTAGAAATTTGGAGTATCACATACTCAAAAATATTCTCCTATCAGAAAATAAAATTTATCCTAAAATGCTTGTGTTTGTTAAATAAAAAAAAATTAAAAAAAAAAAGAAGCTTGCATAATATTTAGTAATGAATAAGTCGTGATTGATTCGCACGTGCAACGGGATGTCTAGTAAAGGGCGTGAGTGGAAAAAAAGAGAGAAAAAAAGGTTTCTTTATCGCTGAAAAAATAACCGTTGGAACGTATACGTGTCGGCCTATCCATCGACCTGTCTCCCTCAACCCTCCTTTGGATTCTCTACGTTGCCATCCCATGTAGAATTATTATTCCTTAATTGTTTACTCGGTTTATTCTGTTTTTAAGCAAAGAACCCCATCTCATCCCCTTCTGTCTCTCTCTTTCTCGTGATTCAATCTTCATCATCTGGTCTTTCTAACTCCCTCACACACCACGAATTCAGCCCCCACGAAAAGCCCCTTAGTTATCTAATGGGTATTCACTGAAACTACGGCAATGGTGAAACTTTCTTTCGAACTTTCAGGCATTGTCTTGGTTCTCTTTACACTGTTGCTCTGCTTTTTCAACAGTGACATTACAGTCGCAGCTACCGAATTCGACTTCGGCACCTTGACTCTCAGCAGCCTGAAGCTCCTCGGCGACGCCCACTTGAACAATGGGAGCGTAAGGCTCACCCGCGACCTACCCGTCCCCAACTCTGGCTCCGGTAGGGTGCTCTACTCCGAACCGATAAAGTTCCGCCTGCCCGGGACACGCTTTCCGGCGAGCTTCTCCACTTTCTTCTCTTTCTCAGTCACCAACTTAAACCCGTCGTCGATTGGCGGAGGGCTCGCCTTCGTAATCTCGCCAGAAGATGAGACTGTCGGCGACGCCGGTGGGTTCCTCGGCCTCCTCGTTGAGCAGGGCTCGCCCTCAGGATTCGTGGCGGTCGAGTTCGATACCCTTTTGGACGTGGAGTTCAAGGACATTAATGGAAACCATGTAGGCTTGGATCTGAACAGCATGGTTTCGGCGCAGGTTGGCGATTTGGAAGCCATAGGGATCGATCTTAAGAGCGGCAATTTGGTTAGCGCGTGGATCGAGTACGATGGGCCAAGCCGGGTGTTCAACATATCGGTTTCGTACTCGAATCTGAAACCGAAGGAGCCCCTCTTGTCGTTCAACCTGGATTTGGATCAGTACGTGAACGATTTTATGTACGTTGGGTTTTCCGGGTCGACTCAGGGGAGCACAGAGATTCACAGTGTCGAGTGGTGGAGTTTTAGTTCGTCGTTTGATCCGAGTTCGGATTCTGGGTCAGGGTCTACATTGTCGTCGCCTCCTCCAACGACTAATATGATGAATCAGACGGCTGACACAGTGAAGTCACCACCGCCTTCACAGGCTCCCTCTGGGTCTGATTCAATTTCGAGTACCTCGCAGAAAAACAGCAAGTCTTCTTGTCATAACCAGCTCTGTAAGCAAGGACCAGGGGCTGTGGCTGGTGTGGTTACTGCCGGGGCTTTCGTTTTGGCCCTGTTTGCCGGTGCTCTGATCTGGGTATACTCAAAGAAGATCAGACACGTGAAGAAATCCGATTCGCTTGCTTCAGAAATAATCAAAATGCCGAAGGAATTCAGTTATAGGCAGCTCAAATCGGCAACCAAGTGCTTCAATGCAAATAGAATTATCGGCCATGGCGCATTTGGAACCGTTTATAAGGGTATATTACCGGAGACTGGCGACATTTTTGCAGTGAAGAAATGTAGTCACAATAGCCAGGGAAAGACTGAATTTCTATCTGAATTGTCCATAATTGGAACTCTTCGACATCGAAATCTTGTTCGGCTTCAAGGTTGGTGCCACGAGAAGGGGGAAATCTTGTTAGTTTATGACTTAATGCCCAACGGGAGCCTTGATAAAGCTTTGTTTGAAGCGAGAATACCTTTGCCATGGCCGCAGAGGAGGAAAATTTTATTAGGGGTTGCCTCTGCCCTAGCATACTTGCACCAAGAATGTGAAAACCAGGTGATTCATAGAGACATAAAGAGTAGTAACATAATGTTGGACGAGGGTTTCAATGCCCGTTTAGGAGATTTCGGTTTGGCGAGGCAAATTGAGCATGATAAATCTCCGGATGCTACAGTAGCAGCTGGGACAATGGGGTATCTGGCGCCTGAGTATCTTCTAACGGGGAGAGCTACAGAGAAAACTGATGTGTTTAGCTATGGTGCTGTGGTTCTTGAAGTGGCTAGTGGAAGGAGACCCATCGAGACTGGGGCCGGGAGAGTTGGAGCTAGCAGCAACTTAGTGGAATGGGTTTGGAGTTTACACAAAGAAGGGAGGTTGTTAACGGTGGCGGATGCGAGGCTTGGAGGTGAATTTGATGAGGGCGAGATGAGGAGGGTGCTGCTGGTTGGACTGGCTTGCTCTCATCCTGACCCATTGGCTAGACCCACAATGAGAGGCGTGGTCCAGATGCTTGTGGGTGAGGCTGAAGTCCCCATTGTTCCTCGAGCAAAGCCTTCCATGAGTTTTAGCACTTCCTACCTCTTGATGAGTTTGCAGGATAGCGTGTCTGACTGCAATGCGTTGATCACCATGTCCACCTCCTCATCAGAGGATGGCTTCATTGGTGGCAATATCGTTTAATCCAGCCGACGGTTTTTTCTTTGTTTTGTTTTTTAATTATATGTATACATGTATTTGCCTAAATTAATAAATGCTAGCGCAAGTTTAGGACTTGAGAGTTGCAATTTTGCTTTTAGTTATATTATGTAATCCATTGTACAATTAGGATGGCATAGAGTGGTAGGAAGGAGCAAAGGAATGAATGGAAACTGGGATGTTAATTTTTTTAAAAAAGTTTCCGTTTCTTTTGGTACAGAACTGAAACAGATTGGCGGATATCTTTTCTATGCAATATTTATGCTGTGTTTTTGTTTGGAGCAGTGTGGAGTTGTTTCTTGCAGTTGGGCTTTCTTTTGCCTAGCGTAGGTGTATTTTCATTGTTGGATACTCTGTTAGTTGTGAGGAGCAAAGGCAATCTAGGTGGATGATGCCAATTTGGTTTTTGAGTCATTAGTAAACTCATTATAACTATGAAAATGAAGGTAACATCCCATTCTCGACTAATAATAGTTGTCTGGGAGTTGCCATGTTCTGTGGATTTTGACTTGTTTGCGTTTAATTGGAGCCAGTTTTTAATTTTCAAGTGTGGTGCAGATCTATCTAACAGTTCAATTCTCCATTTCTAGATGCCAGCTATAGTTATCTGTTGTAGGAGGGTTGTTCATGCCCTTAACAATCCTATTGGTTCTTTATCAGCAACTTTGAAGTAGCCAGGTATAATCACTTGTTCCAATCTTTTGTTCTATTTCTATTTCTGTTTTCTTTTTATATCCTTACAATATGAGCCGATTTTATTTTGTGCAATTGACAATTGGTATCCCACTTGACTAGAGATTGTTCAACCAGTGGCAGAATAAAGCGTGTGGGCATTTCATGGTCCTCAACTAATTCAAGCTTTAATGCTAAAGTTAAACTCTATACATTTTTTTTTTATCGGTACTGCTAAAGTTGAACTCTATAAATATTAATTGACTTATTCAGTTATTTCAAAGAAAAAAAAAATGACTAATTCAATGACTGGGTTTTGATATAATTTTTACTCTGAAGTGTTCAATGTCTGTAATTTGTTATATTGCTTGTGAAGTGGTTTGCGTTTGCCTGATTTTTCTATAAAACTTGAATGAAGCGGTATATATTGCACAAGACAACGGTGTATATTTTATCTTAAATATTTGATACCAGTGTTAAAACTAACTCTGTTAGGGAATCAAGTTTGTCAATTAAAATATCATTGCCAAACTTGGCATCTTGTATTAACCAAGAATGGGTAGATGAATTTATTCATTCTGTCTCTGACTAACCCTTTTCATGCTGATAGAATACTCTATGATGAAGTTAGCAGCTCAATTAATTGATAAGATGAGGGCTCATCATATACATGGTCTCCTCCAATATAGAGAAGATTTTTCGGCTTTGCGAGAGAGAAGAGAAGAGAGAAGGGGGGGGGGGGG